>OY992893.1:46165973-46263473 GCA_963921405.1 Cepaea hortensis
AAGCTAATCCACAAACTTAACGTCTTTCTCCGTAATCCCGTATACTCTCGTGAGTAACGTAACCTGCGCGAGAATCGGTAGCGGATGTGAGCCGGTCGCTCAGAAAGCAATGTCAATCTACTGAGCGTAATCTTGCCAAGAAATCCACAATCAGCTGAAAGATGCTGATGTTGACAGCGATGTCCTGTAAAGGATATGCGAAGAAAAAAAATCCACACACAAAATTCATTCTAGTGTATTAGAAGTAGTAGCATGCGTATAGACTATGCTTGTGTTCAAAGCAAGTGAAGCAAAAAAAAAATACACACACAAAATATGTCTTCCACTTTATCCTTTTCTTGCCACCCTTCTTCTCTTCCACCCATTCAACCCAGCATCTTCTTCTTCCAATTTCTTCCCCTTCAGTTCCCTTATTCCCCTCCTTCCGCTACTCCTTCCCTTCCTCCTCCTCGCCGAACTGCACGTTATCCCTCTCTTGACATGCACCAAAGAGGAGCAGCGTTCTGTTATCCGTTTTTCGATCAGTGAAGGGGGGGTGGGGGCGCTATAGAAATTCATGTGCGAATGAAGGAGCAGTGTGGTAATGTATGCCTGTCAGTCCAGCAAGTGTATGAGTGGAGTAGGGAATTTCAAAACGGCGTGACTTCTGTGACAGACTGTACACGACCGGGTCAGGTACACCGACTAGTGACCCAAGAGTCGATGTTTCTACAGGATTCCAAGCAGTCTATCAGGGCTGGATGACTTGCATTGAACGCAGTAGTGAATTTTTTCAGAATATATTCATTAAAAAATATTAAATGTTATCATTTGAAGCCACCTCGTGGAATAAATCAGCAACAAAATCCAGCCAACCATGTACAAAAAGGCTTTATCATTCCATCATAACTACCCCCCCCCCCTCTCCAAAGCGCCAGGGTACTTACTATATGACAGCTCTGCAATTATGGAGGCCTCCTTGGATGGCGGAGAATGCCCATGGCCTGCCCCTGTCTTCCACTGAGGGCTGACCGGGATATTTTCAGCTGTTCTAAATGGGTCAGCTGGTGTGGAGATAACACCACAACAGAGAAAGTTGACCTTCCTGCGAAACACCGGTCATTAACCCGGTCAACAAATGCCTCAAAAAGTCGGATGTGTCGGTCGAAAGGTGGAAATATCGCAGCTCTTCTTTAAACAGGCTCAACGCAACTACGTCAAAAAAAAAAAAGAAAACATTCCGGATGAACGCAGAAGAAGAGGCTGTCCGTTTGTGGATTGCATTTTAATGATTAAAGTACTGTAACAGAGGTAGGGGTTTTGGTAGTATTTAGGTGGGAAACGGCTACAGCACGATTGAGCATCGGGGTCGAACGAGAGGAGAGATGCTCAAGTCGTGACGTGGTTTGTTGTCAAAGGGGCAGTTACCATCAAGCTAGAGAACCAGAAGGTCGCCAACTTAGATCCAGCTGTCATCTATAGTATTAAACACTTTTTATAAAGAACCAACTGAGTTCCGTCATTTGTATGAGTTTGCCTTGTTACAGAAGGTGAAATGGTGCCGTGACCAGGATTCGAGCCTGGTATAACGCGGAGTCTCAAAAATGCTGAAGATCTTTACTCCGTTTATGTCGGTCGCCAAGGACAGAATTGCGGCACGGTTCTAGACAAGTACTGAACATAAACAAAGCGCAGTTAGAAAAATGGCCAATAACTTATCAGCGAGAAGTACAGCGACCAAAAGCCCGCCCAGGGGTGGTTGTCTGTAAGTCTTTTTCAAGACTTGCTGTCAAAATTAAATTGGCGTCAAGAGAAGAGTGAAAACCAGTTTGCCTACGAGCGTAATCATCATGCTGTTGAAGGTCAATCCAGTCTGAACATTGTGTCGGGTGAACAAGAATTCAAGAATTCCGTTGAATATCAATCTCCGGTCATCATGCTGTTGAAGGTCAATCCAGTCTAGAACATTGTTTGTTGCAGGTGAGCGAGAATTTTCCAATAGCTCCCTCAAATTGACCCCTTGCCTCCAATTAAAGTTTCAAAGCTAAATTAAAGACTTTAAGAATTACTCGCCTACAATCAGAACTCTTCCAAAGTTCGTGTAATCAAGTCAAATTAATGGAGGTGATCATGAAATATCAGGACAGCAGATAAATACCTCGTTCTTCCATTGATTGGGCCATGTTTTGTTTGAAGCAGTCAGACTATCGCTAGGCCGCTAGCTGATCCTGATCCTTTTGAGCTCTGTTACCTCTGAGTCCTTCTCAAAACGTCGATGATGTACCCCACCCGGGGCGAAGTCAGAAGCCAGAAATCTGGTCGGGACCCAACCAGGGGTTGAAGTTTTGTCGAGGCATCCTAAGAGAAGTAACTACCTGAAGAGACGAGATTCCCTGGAGGAAGAGACAGACTACCTGAACTCCGCTACCTGAACTCCGCGATTGATTGGATTTCAGCTGACGCAGATTCATAGTGACTCACTTGACGGCGAACGTAGAGGAATTTTGAGTCAAGAAGAAAAAATAGAGTAGGCAGTAAACTTATTAACCAGGTGAAATTGTTATTGAAGGTAATATTTCTTGTATTGGTTGATTATAAATGTGAAATTGTTTGAGATTGTGATACAATAATATTTCAGCATGACAGAGCAGGAATCATTGACACAGGTGTTGACGGGAGTAGGAACAGTGTTAGATAGACTAAATACAAGTATGAAACAACAAGGTATGGCAACTGAAATTGTGAAGTTTAGTGGACAGGCCAGAGAGTTTAAGAAATGGATAACTTCCATAGAGAAATATGCGTATTTGGTATCTGCATCAGATGAAGAGAAAATGAGACTTGCATATCAGGCAGCCACAGAACCGGTTTCACAGCATATTAGAAGAAAATTAGAGGCTAGAATAGATGAGACATGGGAACAGTTTAAGGACGACCTAGCATACAAGTACGCGGAAATAACGGATCCACAACATGCGTTTTCGGTACTGAGACAGTCTAAACAAGAGACGGGAGAGACAGTACAGTTGTTCAGTGATAGGTTGATTAACCTGGCTGAAGATGCATTCTTAGGACAGAATGTACGAGGAGAAGAGGTGGAGAGGATGTTAGTCGGGATTTTTGTAGATGGCATAAAATCCGATGGATTAAAATTTAAGTTGATGAGAGAAAACCCTGAGAGGTTGTCACAAGCTGTAGATATTGCAGTACAAGAAGAAAATTTGAGACGTAGGTTTAGATTGAGAACAGGACGAGAAATAGGAACTAGTCGAGAAGATAGAGTTGAGGAGCCTATGGAAATAGGACAAACAAGGTTCGGATGGAATAGGAGAGGAGGTGTACAGATGTTACAAGGCAGAAATAGAGGTGAATACAATAAAAGAAGACAAATAAGGTATCCTACCAGTGAGACAGTGCGCAAAACAAATAACACAAATGTGGTATGTTGGGTTTGTGGTCAACGCGGACACTTTTCTCGTTTTTGTGGTAACAGGCATGTTCAGTCGAATACACAGGGTAGAACTGGCAATAGCAGTTTAAATAGGAATGTTGAAGATAGACACAGAAATTTTACAGGTACAAGAACGCAGGGAAACGGGCGCCCCACCTATTAAATAGGACCTGTGATAGGAGGGAAAATGATAAGGTCCCAAGGTTTAAAGAATATGTTAATAACAGGTATAGTAGAACGAACAGAGAATACTGTCAACTAGATGAAGTCAAACAGTTTACGGAAAATAAAACAGATTATAGCTCTTGTATAATAGAAATAGGAAAGTATAGAATTCGTACATTAATTGATTCGGGAGCTCAGGTTAGTGTGGTAAAAGAAAGTTTTCTATACAAAATAGTGAGAAATTGTAGGATATTTAAGAGCCATAATAATCTTCACTCTGTTACGGGACAGAATTTACAAGTAATTGGGCAAACGATGATAAATTTCAAGCTAGGAGGGGTCAACGTAAGACATCTTTTTCATGTAGTGAAAGATTTAAATAGAAACATGCTGTTAGGAAGAGATTTTTTGATAAAAAATGGAGTAAGACTTTTCTTTGATTTACACAAATTAAAGTTCAAGGACGTCTATGTGGATATGGAAGAAGACATGCATATATCAGCACTAGTTAGAGTTAAAATGTCCACGACGTTAAAACCACAGTCGGTTAATTTGATACAGGCAAAGGTAAAGAGAAACCCATATTATGTGGCAGGGGACACAGTCAGAGTCACTGAGTTACAAGAAGAAGTAATTGATGAGCCTGGTTTGGAAGTTCCGGATGGAATAATAGCATTAGATAAACACTTAACATTTCCAGTAATGGTGATTAACAACACAGGTAGAGAAATTAAGTTATACAGAGGGTGTGTAGTAGCAAAACTAGAACATAACATTAGTGATATATTGGCAACTGATAGAGTAGAAATGCCGGGAGCAAACTGTTCACAATCTTCTAGTGAAAGAGTTAATAACAGACGCGGACGCGGAAGTAGAGGAAACTCACAAATGGATGAATTGATCCATCCATGCAAAAGAAAAGGTTATGTGGACTATGCATTACTGTATGTAGATGTGATCATGTTGACTATTCATTCTTTATGCTTTACACTGGGTGCGCACCCCTTCTTTACTTTTTCTAACTACGTTGTTTCTGGTTGTCTTGTGTTGTGAAGGAGTGAGAGATTTTATAATGCCATGTGTACAATAACGATTATACGACCTATTATTCTTATGATATGTATGTTTGATACAGGAACTTGAAGAGACAAGCAAGAATTTGGAGTATATATAGTGGATTGCTATATGCTTCGAGGAAATAGATTGGTTTATTTAATAGAACTGTGAGAACTAAAAGAAAGGGAAGAAGGAGTTAGTTTAAAGGCGTAATCATATGGGGTATGAAGTACATGTATAAGTTTATAAAGTTGAGATTTATATCCGGTAAAGTATGAAGAGGCAGAAACGAAGAAGAAATTTATAGTAGGTTACTAGATTAACAATATGACAGGGAGAAGGGTTAAAGGATATAATATATACTCAAATTTGAGTTGGTTTGGGGAAGATTAGAGGAAATGTGGGAGTTAAGGAAAAAGAGGGAATAGAGTAAGAGAGTTGGGAGTAAAGAATGTTTCCTTTATAGGAAAAATTCTTTAGAAAAACATAGGGAGGTGTAACAGAGGTAGGGGTTTTGGTAGTATTTAGGTGGGAAACGGCTACAGCACTATTGAGCATCGGGGTCGAACGAGAGGAGAGATGCTCAAGTCGTGACGTGGTTTGTTGTCAAATGGGCAGTTACCATCAAGCTAGAGAACCAGAAGGTCGCCAACTTAGATCCAGCTGTCATCTATAGTATTAAACACTTTTTATAAAGAACCAACTGAGTTCCGTCATTTGTATGAGTTCGCCTTGTTACAGTACTAAAGGAGATAGGATTGACTTCATTGACCCGGGTTCTACCCATTCTAGCGCAGCTTCTCTCCGCACAAGGCAAGCCGCTTGTCGAGAGCATCGAACAAAGCAAGGACTCCGCAACTACAGCGATGACACCCGGGAGTCTCCGGAAAAAAATTGCACTCGTGATGTGAATAGTTTAATGATTGCGGTGATAGAATAAACGTCCCTGGATGTAAAACCAACTGCTGGACTGCTAGTGTTTTTATCTTCTCTGCGACATTCTTGCAATTTAACTGTGCTAATCATGATGAGAAAAAAAAAAAGATTTTAAATGCTACAGTGAGCCAATCCTGATGTGAGGAAGCGAATCATGGACAATTAGTAGACGAGTGAAGAATTATATAGAAGCTGCGGAGATGTGGTTTTACAGAAGAATGATGAGAATACCATGGACAGAGACAAAGAGTAAAGAAGATATCTTGACAGAAGTTAACTAACAATGAAGATATCTTGAAAGAAGTTAACTAACAATGAGAACACCGTGGACAGACACATAGTGTAATGAAGATATCTTGAGAGAAGTTAACTAACAATGAGAACTGGTTACTCGCATGAGAAGATGACAGTCAACATCCTGTGGGCATGTCACGATAAGAAGAAGATTTGACGAGAAGAAAGACAGGGGAGGCAAAGAGACAAGAATAGTTTGACATAATGGCATGGAGGAAAGTCAGTATCAGAAATGATTGGAAGCAAAGGAGACACAAGGCAATGGACAGACATGATCACCAACGCCACACGGCATGTGCTATACGATAAAGTGACATTCTTGGTTTAGAGCCTCAGCAGTCTTTATCAAGTAGTCTAGACATTACAAGAGTTACAGGACAGCCACACTGGTTGGTATTTTTGTCATATTTGTCACAATTTCAACATATCCGTGAAATAATTTCGTCCTCTCAGTTTCTCTTTCACAATCCACCACAAGCACCTTTCGTGACACTATGAACCCGACAACCTTCATCCTTGCATGATTGATACCCTACAAAGACATAGAAACACTAAGTCTATATTTAGATAGAAAGTTAGGGAATTTCCAGTGCCCCCGTGACACCCATTTCCCAGGATAATGGGCAAGCATTAAAAGAGCTTGAGGCTAATCGATAAGTAATTATGCCGCGAGATTCACACGACGTTTGCATACAGTAATGAACAGAGATGGTGTCAAGAGCCAATTAATACTCACAAAGACACGCTTGGAGTTCTTCAGTGAAACTTATCGATGAATACCGGACCGAAGTGCAGATGGTTCAAGGGTTAGGTACAAGGTTTCTACATTTGTGAGACCTGGGTTCTATTTCTTGGTAAGGCAGAGATTTGTATCTTAGAGTTGGAAAATGAGAAAAAATCTAGCGTTGAATACTTCCTAATGCAAACGACTGTATTGTCTCTGGTAGCGTGGAGAAAATAGTATCTAGGTGAGACTATTGTCTCTGGTAGCGTTGACAAATAGTATCTAGGTGAGACTATTGACTCTAGTAGCGTGGACAAAGAAGTATCTATGTGGGACTGTTGACTCTGGTAGCGTGGACAAAGAAGTATCTATGTGGGACTGTTGACTCTGGTAGCGTGGACAAAGAAGTATCTATGTGGGACTGTTGACTCTGGTAGTGTGTACATAGAAGTATCTATGTGGGACTGTTGACTCTGGTAGTGTGTACATAGAAGTATCTATGTGGGACTGTTGACTCTGGTAGTGTGTACATAGAAGTATCTATGTGGGACTGTTGACTCGAGCAACGTGTACATAGAAGTATCTATGTGGGACTGTTGACTCGAGCAACGTGTACATAGAAGTATCTATGTGGGACTGTTGACTCGAGCAACGTGTACATAGAAGTATCTATGTGGGACTGTTGACTCTGGTAGCGTGGACAAAGAAGTATCTATGTGGGACTGTTGACTCTGGTAGCGTGTACATAGAAGTATCTATGTGGGACTGTTGACTCGAGCAACGTGTACATAGAAGTATCTATGTGGGACTGTTGACTCGAGCAACGTGTACATAGAAGTATCTATGTGGGACTGTTGACTCTGGTAGTGTGTACATAGAAGTATCTATGTGGGACTGTTGACTCGAGCAACGTGTACATAGAAGTATCTATGTGGGACTGTTGACTCTGGTAGTGTGTACATAGAAGTATCTATGTGGGACTGTTGACTCGAGCAACGTGTACATAGAAGTATCTATGTGGGACTGTTGACTCGAGCAACGTGTACATAGAAGTATCTATGTGGGACTGTTGACTCGAGCAACGTGTACATAGAAGTATCTATGTGGGCCTATTGACTCAGCCAATGTGGACAAAGAAGTATCTATGTGGGATTTAATTTGTAACACAACATTGCATCTGAACAGGTAAATGTAATCAAACAACAGATACATATGTAATGAAGATTCCTGACAGCCTTCCACCAAAGCATAAACAAATATCAGCTTAATCTTTTCTTCTTATAGTTAGTTAGTTAGTTAGTCGCGGTTCCAACTTCACTGCAACGGGTCGTCCCCATATTGCTCCGTTCCTGTGCCAGTGAATATCACACAAAATGCTCCTCACTGCCATATGTGAAGAATGGAATAGACAGGAGTGTCGGCAAGCCAACATCCCACACATGTACACTGTGCATAATGCCGCCGCCAGATTGCCAACACTAAAGTTCTCCACGAAAAATACAGTTCATCGTCGATGGAAACAGCAGTCACCAGAAAGACTTCATTGACCCGGGTTTTATCCCATATGGCTCTGTCTCTTTCCGCAGGGCGACCCACCGAAAGCGCCGCACATAGCACGAACTCCGTAGCTACAGCGCCGACTCCCAGGAGTCTCCTGAAAACAGTACTCATGAACCGAAAAGTCAAACCAGTCAATCCAGCAACAGCCGGCCGCCATCGTTCCGAACACGCAGTTCACGCTAAAAACAACCGCGGACTGATGCAAAAGCATTCCACGCGAAATTCACAGCTCACAGTGTCGCGCCACGCACTCACTCAGTAGCAGGGTGACGGAACCATAGCCTCCCTAGTCGCCTCTTACGACGTGCATGGTAGGCAACAGTGTTACTATTCTTTGCTCCCCCGTATGGGCCCCGGCAACACACGGGCGTTTTTCTTCTTATAGTCCATACCATGTGATATTGGTGATCATGTCTGCCACAACCGTCTGCTCATTCACGTCCAAAAATTCATTAGTGTCTACCATGAAGCTCAACTGCCCAGAATCTTCTCTCTTGGTCTCCTCTGCCTCTCTTCCCCTTCAACTTTTGCAATGTCAAGTCGTATTCCAATTTACTCCTTCTCATGATGCGTCTAAAGAATGTGGATTGTCATCTTTTGATTCGAGTAAGTTTTATTTCTTAGATAACATCGGTCAAGATATGTTTATTACGCGTGTTATCTGTTTGTGACGTTCTCGTCATGTTTGAATAAAACCACATTTCTGCAGCCTCCACACATTTCTCATTAATCCGCTGAGTGTCCATGATTTGCTACCGTACACCATGATTCAGAAAGCAATGGCAAACTACTGAACGTAAAATCTTGCCTAGTACATCAACAGCAGCTGAAAAATGCTGGTGTTGATTGCAACGTCATGTAAGTGACATGCAATATTTTTAAAAAAAACCACCATTATTAACTCACTATAGCTCTTAAGAATAACCATCCTCGTGCTATTAGCTAGAAGGAAAGTAAATAAACTACATTTTCTGAATGCACACGATGTAATGTAGATTCCTAACGAGGATAGATTTGCGTCAAAGACTACAGTAAGGCCTTCGGCTGTGTTCAGCATAATAAATAGTGCAACATCATTAATGATATGGATGTTTTCCGGCACATTTGACGCACTTAAGTGAATCTTTATATCAGAATCATTAAGTATCTGTCAGATTATCCGGTGAAACAGCAAACTGGTGTGAGGTGTAAAAGGAAGTAAGACAGGGTTGCAATTTCTTTCCATACCTATTCAACAAATATACAGAAAACGTAGTGAGAAACGTCAAAAATGATAAGACCTGAGACAACTCTGATCCATTCGTAATTGGTGCGCATCCAATTCCAGAACTTAGATATACAGTTCTCCTCTCAACAGTGCTCAAGGATGAGAAGAGTTTGTCCTGTCCGTCAAGAGACACAGTGAAAATCACAATATTTTTTTCTGAACTTAATTCTTCTTCTTCTTCTTCTTCAGTATTCCGAGCCATTGAGGTTCTTTGCTGCAGATACAAGCCGTCTCCATTCGTCTCTCTGGTTGACCTTCTCTTGCCAGTCGCTGATTTCAAGTGCTTGTAGGTCTGTATGTATATTATCTCTCCATCGTCTTCTTGGTCTACCTCGGGGTCTACGGTCATTTATGTCCTGTGTGTAAGCGAGTTTTGTTTCCCTATTATCTTCCATTCTTTCTATATGCCCCAGCCATTGCAGTCTATTAGCCTTCATGATACCAGTGATTAGCGGGGACTTAGATCATAAATGTCTTTGTTGCTTCGTCTTTTCCACTCTCCACTTTGTGTATCCCTAATGGGCCCAAAGATGCATCTTAAGACTTTGTTCTCAAAGGTTTGTAACAAGGCTTCGTCTCCTTTAGTTGTACTCTAGGTTTCAGAGCCATACAGCACAACTGGTCTGATCAGTGTTTTGTATATTGTGATCTTGGTGTTACGAGATAGCGCATTTGATTTTAGCAGATGTTGTAGTGCATAGTATATCTTATTTCCAGAGTTGATTCTAGCTTGTATTTCTTCCCTTATTATGCTGGAGCAGTTAAAGATTGCACCCAGGTATTTGTATGTTTCCGTTCTTTTAATGGTCATATTATCTATTTGTACGTGGCCAGAGATTTTAGCTGTTTCTTCTCTTGAAATTACCATATATTCTGTCTTATCTTGGTTGATAACCAGCCCCATTTGTTGAGCTTTTCCCTTTCAGTGAGTCAATATTTCTGATGTCTTTTGTTCATTTTCCCCTATAATATCTATAACATCTGCATAACCAAGCAGTCAGGATGTTCCACCAATATCACATTCCTCCTTTACCTTCCTTACAACTTTCTCTAGAGCCAGATTGAAGAGTAGCGGCGATAGCGCACCACCTTGTTTCAAGCCAGATGTTATTTGGAAGGGGTCTGATTTCCTGCCTTTATATGTACTTCATGTATATATTATAAGTATCTTCCATGCATAGTCTGGTCATGTTGATTAACTTCCTTGCTATTCCAAATTCCTGCATAGCATTCCAGAGACTATTCCTCAGGACACTATCATAAGCCTTTTTAAAATCCACAAAAATGTTATGGAGATCTCTTTTATATTCCAAAATTTTCTCGGCTATTTGTCGTAAGATAAATAAATATCTGATCTATTGTTGATCTGTTTTGTCTAAAACCCGCCTGGTAGTCACCTAATATGTCTTCTGAATATGGTTTTAGTCTATTTAGTAATACCGCGGATAGTATCTTATAGCTTGTGGATCTGAACTTAAGCAAAACAAAAATAAGGTCCGCGTACAAAACTACATACCATCTAAAGATGCCAATCAACAATGGAGATATTGAAAAGGGCACAATCTCGCAACATTTTGGCACCATAATCAGCAACTATAGCCACTATTAAAGAAAAGTCATATTCAGATTGGACATTGAAATGCAGAGATGAAAACAGCATCAAAAACCTATCACACAACACCAGCAACAGTTAAAGTGACATTTTTCAGAACATGCATCTTTCCCGTGGCAACATATGGAAGTAAATCATTGACCATTCTGCAATCATTAAAGAAGAATATTGGAGCTTTCTAGCTCAAATGTCACAAAAAATAAAAGGAAATAATAGAAATATCGTGGATTAAGAAGAAGAGACAGACCGACATTCGACAAGATCTCAACATTAACGAAAACTGGCTCGTATCGTGTCTCGGAAACTGAAATACATTGACCATATTAGACGTCACCGTGGCTTGAAGAGAACAGAGATGGAGGGCATGGTTTCTGGACGGAGAGGCAGAGGACGATCAGAACGAGGGTGCACACTGGACATTGCAGACATCTTGGACACGAGGCGGGATAGATGGGAATAGGTCGGAAAACTGCATTTGTTCGGGGGGAGGGGGTAGTAGCGCTAGTAGCGTGAACAAAGCACCGCCCGTTTAGGACTATTGACACGGGTAATTTGCACAAAGCACCGTCTGTCTGGGACTATTGACACGGGTAGCGTGCATAAAGTGTGTGCTTTAGCGAAGTTGATAGGTAACTGCGCAGATACTGGCACGAGCGCTGTAAGATGAGGGTCAGACGCCTGGGTTCGTCGCCTGCTAAGTGAGGGAACGACTTGCCACCTATTCCTCCGTGAACTTGGGCCTTCAAAATGGAATGATCCTATTACATCACAGACACAGAGCAGGAAACTGCTTTGGGAAGAAGAAGAAGAAGACGAAGAAGAAGAAGAAGAAGAAGAAGAAGAAGAAGAAGAAGAAGAAGAAGAAGAAGAAGAAGAAGAAGAAGAAGAAGAAAGAGGAGGAGGAGAAGAAGAAGAAGAAGAAGAAGAAGATGATATGATGAAGAATAAAACAGTGGCGGTGGAGTAGAATGCGAATAACAAGAATAAGAAGAAGATCAAGAACAAGAGCAAGAAGATAATTAAAATCCGATATAATTAAATCTAATTACTAATTATTTAAAACTTATGCTACATATATAGAGTACTACACGAACAAACTGTGGGATCATTATTGTGAAAGTCAAGAAAGTGAGACGTGTTTTGTTATAGTTCCTGATCAACATATCATGAGTTACTCGTATTATAATGAATAAAAGTGTCAAATATAACACAGATACAGGTGCGGAACGAAAAGAGGTTAGGTATTTTCTATCTCAGCCATCACATTTCTTCATCAAATATTTCTTAGGTGACTCATCCTTTCTCTGGCTTCTAGAAGTAATAAATTGTCAGTCCTGGTGATTGTATCAGTTTCTACGGATCCACTCCTAGCTTTTTGGTTAAAAACACGATTACAACCATCCACCCTATCTATCTATTCCGTAATCTATCCATCCATCACTGCATCAGTCTAATCATCTATCAATCCATCCAACAATCTATTCGTCAGTCAACCCAAACATCTTTTCATTGATCCGTCCGTCCGCCAGTTTGTCTGTCTGTCTATTTTATGTCTTCTTTTTGTTGTGTGTGTTTGCACAGGCAAAAATTAGTGAATATTTTAGTTAATTTGTAATCGTTTTCGTTGTTCTCCGTCTTTCTGATCCATACAGTAATATTAATTTAACATCAAAATAAAATCATCCAAGTTTGGTGCTAAGTTTAAATGTTTTGACTTCCACACATATTATATATTATAAAAGCTCTTCTAGCCTTCTGTATAAACGGTATCCCTAGCCAAGTTTAACGTCTTTCTCCGTAATCCCGTATATTCTCGTGAGTAACGTAACTTGCGCGAGAATCGGTAGCGGTTCTCGCCGCGTTGGTAACTTACGGGGTATGTGAGCCGGTCGCTCAGAAAGCAATGTCAATCTACTGAGCGTAATCTTGCCAAGAAATCAACAATCAGCTGAAAGATGCTGATGTTGACAGCGATGTCCTGTAAAGGATATGCGAAAAAAAGCCTTCTGTATTCTTATTGAGATATCTTTATCTGTTTCGCCCCCTATGTCTACATTGCTACCTAAGTAGGTGAATGATTCCGTCACTTGAAGTGAGGTTTCCCCTGATTCCGTCACTTGAAGTGAGGTTTCCCCTGATTCCGTCACTTGAAGTGAGGTTTCCACAAGGTAAACGCTGACAATACCCCACATCTGATCTAAGACTTTGGAGGTCGTGTGAGATGGCAAGGCATGTCCACTTCACGCTTTTCGGCCTGGCACATAATTATAATGATTGCACCGCGTGACACAGAACATTTAAACTGGACCCTGGTATTGTGCGTGTCACGCCTGCGTGACAACTCGGTGATCAGGTGCTGGAATCTCCATCACGACGGATGTGTACATTGATCTGGGCTTCCAAGTGGACCTAGCCAACAACGGATACCAGGAAATACCTGGGAGGTACAATCCGCCGGCTTAATATTGACCACACCACCCAAGGAATGACCACTGGTCTATACAATATTAGGACTAACACTATATGCCCAGTATCTTCAAGACGTGGAGAAAGGTCTTTTACTGTATTCATTGTCAGTGCCAGGTAGAACATATATGGATGAACCAACCCAAACCCAGTAACAGTGCCAGGTAGAACATATATGGATGAACCAACCCAAACCCAGTAACAGTGCCAGGTAGAACATATATGGATGAACCAACTCAAACCCAATAACATTGCCGGGTAGAACATATATGGATAAACCAACCCAAACCCAATAACATTGCCGGGTAGAACATATATGGATGAATCAACTCAAACCCAATAACAGTGCCAGGTAGAACATATATGGATGAACCAACTCAAACCCAGTAAAAGTGCCAGGTAGAACATATATGGATGAACCAACTCAAACCCAGTAAAAGTGCCAGGTAGAACATATATGGATGAACCAACTCAAACCCAGTAACAAGCTCCATAGCCGGGACCTCCTGTTTGGATATGAAGTGTTAGGAGCATTATATTTTGTAGGCCGGAGTGCACGGGGGAATTAGTGGCCAGTCGTTCCCCGCTGTAACAAACGACAAGTGCTCGCATTGAACCCTTTCCCGACCGAGCTAATACCATTGTTAGTGTAACGTCCTAACCACTGCAGCACGTGCCCACGATGTGCAGTAAGCCTTTGTGTAACCAATCCTAGGGATTGTTACAATATCTCTCTCTGGCTCGTGCAAGTGTGATCACTTTTACGTTGTGGACTGTTTGTGTTTGTATTAAATTCAGCAAGGAAAGGATCTTAGAGGATCAATGCAGATTTTGAGGTAGTGGATTGGATTTCTAATGTTCTTGTGCATCACATTCCCCATGGTAAGGGTGATGTGGTATCTAAGCATGATAGACGTCTTTATAACAGTGGTTCTCAACCGGTGTGGAATTCCCCCCTTGGGGGGAATTTTAGAGTTTCCAGGGGGGAAATTAAGTTTATTTTTAATACAAGAACCGATTACTTGATATTGTTTTTCCTTCCATACTGTACGGTTCTGTACTTCGCGCCCTTCTGAAATTCGTTTTATAACGTAAGTAGACCCGCTAATCACGTTTTATGTAGAAGTCTAGACTTGCTCTAGTATGTGTTATTAAATTTAGCTTCCATTTTACATATACTGTGTAGGGGAGAGGGGGGAGATTATAGGGAGGAAATACGAAAAAAGGGGGTATGACGTTCTGAACATATGGTGAAGGGGCGCATGGGCCGAAAAAAGGTTGAGAACCACTGCTTTAGAGAAACCTTTTTGCAATGGATGCAAGCCCTTCACATTCATGTTCTGTTTGCAAATGCCTTCTTTTGTTTTCCAAATAGAGAATTATTTACCTCATGATTATGTATGTTGCCTTTATTCTTCTTCTTCTTCAGCGTTCCGAGCCATTGAGGTTCTTTGCTGCAAATACAATCCGTCTCCATTCGTCTCTCTGGTGGACCTTCTCTTGCCAGTCGTTGATTCCAAGTGCTTGTAGGTCTGTACATGTATTATCTCTCCACCGCCTTCTTGGTCTACCTCGGGGTCTACGGTCATTTATTTCCTGAGTGTAAGCGAGTTTTGTTTCCCTATTATCTTCCATTCTTTCTATATGCCCCAGCCATTGTAGTCTATTAGCCTTCATTATACCAGTGATTAGCGGGGACTTAAACAGATCATAAATGTCTTTGTTACTTCTTCTTTTCCACTCTCCACTTTGTGTATCCCTAATGGGTCCAAAGATGCGTCTTAAAAGTTTGTTCTCAAAGGTTTGTAACAAGGCTTCGTCTCCTTTCGTTGTACTCCAGGTTTCAGAGCCATACAGCACAACTGGTCTGATCAGTGTTTTGTATATTGTGATTTTGGTGTTACGAGATAGCGCCATTGATTTTAGTAGATGTTGTAGTGCATAGTATATCTTATTTCCAGAGTTGATTCTAGTTTGCATTTCTTCCCTTATGATGTTGGAGCAGTTGAAGATTGTACCCAGGTATTTGTATGTTTCCGTTCTTTTAATGGTCATATTATCTATTTGTATGTGGCCAGAGTTTTTAGCCATTCCGTCTCTTGAAATTACCATATATTCTGTCTTATCTTGGTTGATAACCAGCCCCATCTGTTGCCTTTATAAAATTAATAATTTGCTTTGGGATCATATCAATTTCCAAAGAGTTTCTCTCATCGGCTACTACCACTACCACTGAAACTACCACTAAAACTACTATAACTACTACTATTACGACCACCACCACCACCACCACCACTACTACTACTACTACTACTACTACTACTACTACTACTACTACTACTACTACTACTACTACTACTACTACTACTACTACTACTACTACTACTACTACTATTGCACTACTAATATTGCTACAACAACAACAACAACAACTACTACTACTACTACTACTACTACTACTACTACTACTACTACTACTACTACTACTACTACTACTACTACTACTACTGCTACTACTACTACTACTACTACTACTACTACTACTACTACTACTACTACTGCAGCTGCTGCTACTACTACTACTACTACTACTACTGCTACTACTACTGCTACTACTACTACTACTACTTCTGTTTTTTCTACTACTACTACTAATACAACAACAAAAACAACAACAACAACATCTACTACTACTACTACTACTACTACTACTACTACTACTACTACTACTACTACTACTACTACTACTACTACTACTACTACTACTACTACTACTACTACTGCTGCTGCTGCGGCTACTACTACTACTACTGCTACTACTACTACTACTACTACTACTACTACTACTACTACTACTACTACTACTACTACTACTACTACTACTACTACTACTACTACTGCTGCTGCTACTACTACTACTGCTACTACTACTACTACTACTACTACTACTACTACTACTACTACTACTACTACTACTACTACTACTACTACTACTACTTCTACTACTACTGCTGTTGCTGCTGCTGCTGCTGCTACTACTACTACTACTACTACTACTACTACTGCTGCTGCTGCTGCTGCTGCTGCTGCTGCTGCTACTACTACTACTACTACTACTACTACTACTACTACTACTGCTACTACTACTACTGTTGCTGCTGCTGCAGCTGCTGCCACTATTACTACCACCATCACCAATAATAAAAATAATAATAACAACAACAACAGTATAGACATGTACCCCAGTATTTCAGATCTTGAACAAATATTTTACACTTTCCTATGATCTATTCTACGTCTTCCGTCCTAATCTCACTTCATTACCACCCTTTAATTATAGTCTCATCTTGAGATAGGGCAGGCAGTATTATTTACGTCTCTAAAATACCGTCAAGACTGATAGGTCTAATTATCCAGGAATCCCATGAGGTCCAATGCGTCCAGGCAGTTATAAGGGTTCTCTGGCTAGCATCGCCTGGACTGACCCAAAGGACAGTTCTCTATTATAGTTCTGGGTGCGTGGTTACTATATCAGAACAGGAAAGAGAATAGGTGCTACGCACGCTTCGTTCAGTAACACGAAAGAGTTTCTTGTATCTCCACCCATCCATTATGTGCCATGCCGGTAAGCGTGGACGGCCATGATTCGCCATTTCACTCGATCACCAGAGTCGTGGATCAGCTCAGTGTTCTTGTCTCGACCGTGCCACATGATCAAGCCATCCATGTATTTACTTCTCTGTCTTCCCCTTGTTCTCTTCCCCTCGATCGTGCCTGTTGTCACTACGTTCTCCAATTTATTTCTTCTCATATGTCCAAAAACATGTTGACTGTCTAAAGTCTAATTTCTCTAATCAATTTACGATTTTCATTTGCCTCTTGTAGTACTTGGTCATTAGTTTTTCTGTCTGTCCGTGGTATTCTTTGCATTCGCCTCAGAAACCACATCTACTCAGCCAAAGGTGTATTTCAGCTTGACTGCACATTGTCCAAGCTTTACATCCATTCAAAAGTACAAACTCTATGTAGCATCTCAACACTCTTTTTCTCGTTTCAATTGACACCTTTTTATTGGTCAGTATGTTTTTCATTTTGCTAAAGGCTACTTTCGCCATGGCGATTCTTATATCTAAACTACATAATTAAGAGGTACAATTAAGAACGATTAAGTTCTTGTTGTTGCTGTTGTAGTTGTCCTCCACTTATCCCGCTAGCCGTCGTGGGGAGGGGGGTACTGAAGTACACAAGAAGGGAACCTGGACACGCCATAAGGCGCACTGGACATATGGTGCTCTAAACATGTTGCATGTCTTTAGCAGGACGCTGCCATCAACACCAGGTTTATATTCTAGGCAATTTTACGTTCAGTATTTTGTCATTGCTTTCTGAACGAGAAGTCAACGTGCCACTTAATGGTGGTGTAGGGATTAAACGCTCTACCTCGCCATCAACGCACTGGAAGTTTAAGAACGAGTAGTCTGATCCTCTCGACTACGTCGAAAGCTAAACTGTGCTAGGTTCAGATTTATTATAGACACATTGGCACTGGAGAGGTGATGTGGTTCATATCACGCCGGCTCCTTTACCCCTCAAGACATTTCTTTGTCCATCGCTAGCTTTGAACTCAAACGTAGTCCAAACACGTGTCACTACTCCTGGTGCACTGAGCTGATTTGTGAGTGTAGGCTAATCTTCCCTATTACCAGCTCAAGACTGTTTCCTATACCCACGTTGGGTTGGGTTGATCTGAGAGCTCAGGTCAACTTTACACATCCGCCCGAATGTGGAATCGAACCCATGAACACCGAGCCAACAGACGAGTGTCTATCCACTAGGTTGCGATGGCTCCGTTCTAGGTGATTACTATATCAAAACATACACAAGAAGAGGAAATACCGACGTAGTGTTCAACAAAATATAAGAGCGTATAATATGAAAACAACTACGTTAAGAACCAACACGAAGAAAGGTACATGTTAAGTATAGAAGAAAGGGTAAAAGTACCCTGCCTTCTGGGAAGATTATCAAGCGTGTAGTAAGAGGCGACCAATGACATTTCCGCCCGTTTTTTGCGCAAATTCTTATTTGTCGTTGTAGCATCTGGCAGGTTAAAGTAGTAGTAATAGTAGTAATAGTAGCAGTAGTAGTAATAGTAGTAGTAGTAGTAGTAGTAATAGTAGTAGTAGTAGTAGTAGTAGTAGTAGTAGTAGTAGTAGTAGTAGCAGCAGCAGTAGTAGTAGGATGTCGGATGTGTCGACCGAAAGCTGCAAATATCGAAGCTCTGCTGTCAACAGGCACAATGCAGTTACGTCCAAAACAACATACCGGACGAACGCAGAAGATGAACAAGTACCCTGCCTTAGTTACACACTGCTACAAGGGAAGTAAGTCAAGCAATGTGAAAGGCTCTTTTACACATCTTAAGTAGTATTGAGCATATGGTGCTTGGTCCATATTTTTTATGGAACAATCGGCATTTGGTAGGTAGTGGAGTGAATATCACTTCGGCAGTCTTCCCTTCCCAAGATACAGGGTGACCACCCCCTCCCACACCCATCCCCACAAAAAAAAAAAAAAAAGGAAACGGAACCAACAAATCTTTGAATAATTGAGAAAGCTTTGGGCTTCATTGGGACAACGCAGAGGATTGGATCGAGATTAACAGTGGTTTTGGCAAGACAGGGCCACCCCACACACATCAAATGACTATCCTGGCTGAGAGTGCGAATTCAGGGGAGACTGATCAGCATAAATTGTGACTTGGAGTGGGCACCGGAGTCACCTAACCTGAACTCTCTAGATTTATATCTAGAGATATCTCAAGGATAATGTATACCAGAACTAACCCCAAACGATTGGTAACAGCAAAGCTCAGGGACATCCCCACAGAGGAATGCGGTCGAGTAACTGACAATTTAGCGCAACGTATGCGAGTGTGCATCCAAGGCTGAGGAGGCCATTTGGAGCATATTGTGGAAAGAAGATCACTTTTACGAAAAGCTACCGAGGTAACGGAAACTTTTGGAAATGACTTTATACAGACAGAAGTTTACGTTCACCAAATTTCAAGAAATTCGCCTGACCTTTGTAGGATTTAATAAACTTTTTATGGGTTCTGTTTTTTTAAAAATTTAAAATGTGTCACCCTGTGTTTCCTGGTCCCCACTTACCCTGGGTCGAATTGGCAGTCGAGATCATTGTAAACGATCGTACCGATGCGGATAGGAAACCATGACCACCGGGCCTATAGGCTGGGGTCAAGCCACTAGGCCATCTTAGCTCAGGGATATATGGTTCTAGGATATTTCTTTTACCCTGACCAGACTGCACTGTGCCGGACTCTCTGGCCGAGGGGTTACAACACTTTCTCCGTAATCCCGTTTATCACGCAGAGTCTCGTAGCGGGCGAGAACTGGGAGCGGTTCGTCTCCCGCTGGTGACTTGCGGGATACTGAGCCGGCGGCTCAGAAAGCAATGGCAAACTACTGAGCGTAATCTTGCCAAGAAATCAACAGACAGCCGAAAGATGCTGCTGTTGACAGCGATGTCCTGTAAAGGATATGCGAATATAAAAAAAAAAGAAGACTGCACTGTGTAAATAATGAGATTGATGTCACACCTGATTGCTACATTGTCGCATTTCTTTCCAAAAATACACCTGTCCATTGTATATCTTCAAATTACAATTATGATTTGCAACACAACATTGCATCTGAACAGGTAAATGTAATCAAACGGCAGATACATATGTAATGAAGATTCCTGACAGCCTGTCATCAAAGGATGAAAAAATATGAGCTTATGGAATGATTTATTTTGTTGGAACTGCGAAATGCGAAGAAGCATGATCGCCCGCGTCAGTTGGCAAGGCATATGCTAATAATAAAGTTAATTGCATATCCTTTACAGGATGTCGCAGTCAACCCCAACATTTTATGACTTTTTGGGATTTCTTGGCAAGTTTACGTTCAGTAGTTTGCCATTGCTTTCTGAACGACCAGCACTCATACCTGTATGAAACCAATGCAGGTTGTCTGACATTCATAGAGTATTATATTAGAAAAAAATTTTTTCTCTCGAAATTACACACTTAAGCTGTTTATTGTATAACTCCTATAACAGATTTGGCTGGATATTTATACGTAACGATGTATACTTTATCTTTTCTATTTATAGTCCATACCATATGATATCGGTGATCATGTCTGCCATAACCGTCTGCCTCATCCAAGGCATCCATTCATTAGCGTCTACCATGAGGCTCAACTGCCCATAATCTTCTCTCTTGGTCTCCCTCTGCCTCTCTTCCCCTTCAACTTTCGCGATGTCAAGCCGTACTCTAATTTCCCCCTTCTCATGATGCGTCCAAAGAATTGGATTGCCATATTTAGATGCTAGTAACAGGTTTATTTCTTAGTTAACATCGGTCAAGATATATTTATTACGCTTGTTATCTATTAGCAACGGTCTCATCATGTTTGAATAAAACCACATCTTTGCAGCCTCCACACATTTCGCACTAATCCACTGAGTGTCCATGATTTGCTACCGTACACCATGATTAACTAGCTATAGCTCTTAAGAACAACCAGCCTGGAGCTATTAGCTAGAAGGAAAGTAAATAAACAATGTTTTCTGAATGCACACGATGTAATTTTCTGCAATCTCTCTCTATCCATTATTCATGTCAACCACTTAGGACTGAACATTTTGCCCTCATCCAGCGTACACAAGAGCTTGCCCAAGGAATGGCTTTGACAGAAGAACAAGAAACACATTCTAAAATATAGCACTACAAAATTGCATTCGGTATAAGCAAACTCTCCTCGCGGACTCCAATATCCCAGAGACATATTGCCCTAGATGAAAACTCCCCTAACGTAACATCCCCTTATGTAGAACAACCAAAGGAACACTGTATAAAAACACAATACGCAAAGAAATTAAACATGCGATATGAGATGTTTCAGTAAAGGATGTCTAGCGGAAAACACAAGAACAGAATTAATTACGCTGCGGTACAGAAAATCATTATTCCTTTCGGCTCAATTGTTTCTTGGATCAGAAAATACTCCAAGAAGCCAGCCGTTTTAACACAGTACAAATGAAATCAATGGAAAATAAGTGAAGTCAACTGAAATATCTCGTTTACATGTCATTAAAGTGTGTTGTGGATACGGCGTTATACCTATGTTTATATGATCGAACAGGACCTTATTGATAATATAATAAATAAAAACGCACAGGTATTGATTGGCTTCATAGAAATGAAAGGCGATAATTAGAAATCAGAGGACAGTATGATCAGCAACACTCCTGACACTTTCATTTTCTCTTAATGAAAGTGTTGTGATGTGTATTACACACAGCTATCACAGGTCCATCCAGCCTAAATGGGTTAGCAGGAAATGTCATGGCCACGTAAAGATGTCCGGTGTAATAATATTCACCACATAACTTATTCACAGCAGGAAATGTCATGGACACGTAAAGACGTCCGGTGTAATAATATTCACACATAACTTATTCAGTGCCAACCCCGCGGCGAAGGTGTTACGGACGCAGTTCGTAATCCTGTATATCGCGTTCGAAACACAGCTGCGGGTGATTTGGCAGCAGACCGCTTTGCTTTGTTTTATATGAAATAGTATGGGTGCCGGTCGTTCAGAAAGCATTGGCAAACTCCTGAAAATAAACTTTCACAGGAATCATGAACAGCACGAATAATATTGGGTTTGGCTGTTACGTCCTGTAAAGGATATACAACTAATTTTTTAACTACCATATTCAGTAACAACACGTCTAGAATATGAAGCTAATGCTTTACACTGGAGAGCGTTAGTGTAGTTGATAGGGAGATTCGCTGATAACGCCATTAGTGCCGTCGTACGAGGGTTCGACGTCTACGTTCGTCGTCCACCAACAGAGGAAATGGCCACCCATTCCCCCGTGCCTTTCAAGCCTACACAATGTGATAGCCCTATCACATCGCAAATCTATAGCAGGTTCGTGCTTCGTGACAGTACGACACGAGTATTCTGCTCATCAGAAGTGGTCCCCCATAGCTGAATATTTCGGTCTCTTTACCTGCTTAAAACTCTAAGGAGGCGAGTCCGTCCGGGTCATGGCTCACGGTCATTTTTCGTCTGTGTTGGGTATTCTCTTTCGAGACGTACGTTACCGTGCGATTTTCATATCGACATCGTTAAGTGTGTCTGCCCAGAGAACATCCCACCCTCGGAGGGCGAACATGAAGCACCCGGTGCATCTACCAGAGTTATCACTGCACCCTAACTGACTGCGGGAAAGCCAGCTTCTTTTCCCGGCAGTTGGCCGCAGTCTTCACCTCTGCTCCGGTGACTAGCCATGACCCAGTCATACATGTTTGTGTCAACTGATTCCCTGCCAAACAAAGAGTGGGTTCTGACCAAACAGAAATTAATGGCGGCAAATGGTAAGTAACTAAGTAGGGGTGTCACAATAATGATTTCAAAATTGTTGAGATGGTAGCAGATATATTGTATTATACATAACATTAAAAAAGATTGCACAAGGAACATGACAGTGGTAATAATTATGTGAGATGTTAGAACAATTATAACAATAATGATATATTATATAACAACAATTTAAATAAAAGGCGTGACAATTATTAAAATTTTCCACTTACCTAGGCATTATTTCTTATCCTTTAATGATAATCCTGTTAAATTTACTGAACAATGATAAACACACCACTTTTCTTCACCAGTATCACAAGAACTGCCCCATAACACCAACAAAATACAATTAAAACATAATATTTGTGAAGCACATCATTTTCACACAAAATGGAAAATGTCCGGAACACACGAGGCAGATTGTACCGAGAAACAATATATACACTATTTTCTATTTTGTTGAAATTATTATTCTTTATAAATTTAATTATTTAAATACTCTTTAAATATTTTGTGATAGGTAAAGCGAACTTAGGGGCACACGTGTAGCCCATTAGAGGAAGCCTAATTCGACATGATGACACACTTTCACGGTTAGTTTTGTTTTCCATTATGACCGTCTGCTAAATAATTTATTTTAACTGAATAACCACATTAACCATGTGCTATCAGTTTAGAATCTTTCACAAATTCATTTAAATCAGAATAAATATATTATAAAATTGTTTAAAACTATTACCTAATTTAAATATGTGAAGCCGAAAACAAGAGGACGTTGTCATTTCTAAAATCAGAAAAGTAACTACAATTTAACTAAAAATTCTGATCGAAGTCGAGATGCTTGCTACCTCACGTCCACTCTTTTCGAATGAGAGACCTTTTCCCGTGTAATACATAATTTACTTGGCATTAAAATTACGGAAGATACGCAAAATAAAATAAATAACGAACTGTCAACATTTCACCATTATAGTGGCACATGGCAGACAAGGGATGTTACTTTACACAATTAAAGTGGCGCATAGCAGAGAATCAGTTAATGCTTTATACACAAACGCATCATATAGTGAAGAAGTGGTCTGTTACTTTTCACTAGCTTTATTTACTTATTTCTTTTTTTTCAAATACCTATATCAAGAAATTAAAATATCATTTGGTAATTATAACTCTCATCTTTAGTTGCGATCTTCCTGATTTAAATCATATTTGACACCTTCTGAATTGGAAACAATCCGCTTTTGAATTGTTTACTTCTGAAATGATGGGACAACACATTCCTCAAGAATACGTTACGCACCCAACATAGTTCTCGCGCATTACATTTCATTAACAAAATTTAAGTAGACTGAACACTACTTTGGCCTAATGTAAAGTATATAGATCAATTAAATTAGCCATGTGTGGAAGAACTCGTGTGGAAGAAGAAAGACTAATCGCAAGAGGAATCAGGAAGAGGAGACGGAGTAGAGGAAGAAGTAGTAGAAAATAATGCCAAAGATGATTGTTAGATAAATTCATTCATTCATTCAGTAGCATGTCCTTTGCAGAACTTCGCTCCCACAACAACCTTCCTAAAAACTTCTCGGTCCTAAGCAAGATGTCCCGCATCCGATACACCCATCTGGAGATCATCTGCCACATCTTGCACCCATCTTCTTTTTTGGCCGTCCTCATCCTGTCTTCCCTGGCATATACCCCTCCATTATTGTTCCCTCCAAACTTTCATGACGTTTGTGAGATAAATAAGTACATAAAAAGTAGTAAGACTATAAAAAAGCAGCAGTAGCTGCAGCAAGAGAAGACAGGAGAAGAACTATACAGTCACCACAAAACTATACCCGTTGTAGTTTTATAATACCATCATATCTATCTACCTATCTATCCTGCACTATCCTATCTGACCGCCCGTCCGTCGGCACACACACACACACACACACACACAACACGCACATATATATGCATAAATAATTGCATGTGTTCTTACATACATACCTAACTATCTGCATACCCTACACACACATGTAAACACATACATACATACATACATACATACCTACCTACCTACCTACCTACCTACCTACCTACCTACCTACCTACCTGCCTGCCTGCCTGCCTGCATGCATACATACATACATACATACATACATACATACATACATACATACATACATACATACATACATACATACATACATACATACATACATGCACAATACGTGCATCCTTTCATCCATCCATCCACCTATTCGTCCGTCCATTCCTCCCTCTCTACCCAACCACCTACCTACATACCTCCCTCCCTACCTACTTACTTACCTACCTACCTACCTACCTACCTACCTACCTACCTAACTACCTACCTACCTAACTACCTACCTAACTACCTCCCTCCCTCCCTCCCTCCCTCCCTACCTACCTACCTGCCTACATACATACGTACATACGCCCGTCCGTCCACACACACACACACACACACACACACACACACACACACACACACACACACAATAAAGCTGGCATTACATTAGCTAATGCAGCAACATCAGCATCCCCTACGTCGTTCTGAATCATACCATCTTTGGGAAGACAAATTGCAATCACCTCTTGTCTATTGCATTTTGTGTCTGTGAATGTATTGACCTTTTCTTGCTATGCCAAATGCATTTCTACATATTATTTATTTGCCATTCACCGAGCGTTTGCGTCTATTCTTTATTGCTATTCTCTATCCATGGCCCGTCTTTGAGCATCAGGTCTGCTTCAGTGCACGCAGTTCTGATGTCTTTGCTTGTGTTTCTAAGCCAGCTAATCTGGCTATAACGGGTAACATGAGGTTATGCACGGGGGTCGGTGCATGGGCGAGGTCGTTTATAAATATAGTGGACAATGATGTTTGTCTGCCTGTTTGTCCTTCTCTCATACAGTCTGTTATTTTGTCAAGGCTCTCACGTGACCACCGCTCTCCAAATGTGTCTTAGTGCAGATAGGTGGATAAGAAGATAGACATATAGACAGACAGAAGGACGAATGAACTGTTATATGGACAGAGCAAGAAAGAAAAAAAGGATAGACAGGGAGACAGAGAACAGACAGACAAACGGCTAGCAAGACAGATAGACAGACAGGCAGACACACAGACGGATGAACGGTCGGACGGACAGAACAACAAATTCATGGATAGCCAGAGAGACAGACACACAGGCAAACAGACATACGGCTAGCTAGACAGACAGACGGACTGACTGACAGACAGACAGACAGACAGACAGACAGACTGTACATCCCAGAACACGTTGCTTCACTATATATGTCTGTGTAATGCAGCGACAAATTGAATTCTTGATGCTATTGGCTATCTATAATCAATAGCTCATCTATCAATCAAACAGCTCGCACTGTGTCCAGATGACAGACAAGGTCAAAGAGCTGTTAACAGACATGATAACACAGACACATCTCTCCGCTCGTCGATATTAAGATAAAAACTGGTTGCTGTCAATCGTTATTATGATGACAGAGAGGTCAACACATGTGAAAGGATGAATGCGGCCAAGACAAGGCATGCAGATGCATCTAGCCACGGACTCAAGCGGCTAATGGAGCATTAAGTCTTCAAACTGGATATAGTTTATTCACGCGGAACCAGAAACTTAGGGTTTTCACAAAGATATGTTATGGAAACATGTGTGCAGGGTGTTTGTAAAGTCTCGCTACTCTTTGTATGTAGTACAAATTTGATGATGTCATCAAAAAATTTGCTAAAAATTCATTACATTCGTTACAGTAGTCACAGCTATGGTCTAACGCTGCTTCGGGGAAACTGGAAAGTACCAATGAAGTGTTTATTATACCAGGTGTTGGAAATGTCCTCCAAGGATTCAAGACATGACTGTACACATCTGTTCATATTGTCAAATACCTTCTGCAACGTGTCTGTTGTTATTTCGTGAAAGGTAATTCTGATTGCTTCTTTCAGGTCCTCTTGTGTGTACATTATTTTTGTAAAAATTTCCTTTCAAGAAACATCACAGAATTACTCCAGCAGACGACACCCATTCACTACATATTGCTTCACGAAGGACTGTGGAGCGCATTTATATGACGTCAGAAAATTTGTTCTACATACAAAGTGTAGTTAGACATTACAACACCTTGTATATGTATATATGTCATCGTGTAATCCTCTTTGTTAGTTTGTTTGTTCTTACTATTTGTACTGAAAGTAAACTTGCCCAGTAATTACGAACAGTTAAAGGATATGCAACTAACTTAACTAACTATTTGTCTTACTTTCTCCCCTCCTGCTATCCCTGCTCCTACTCATTCCCTTACTCCATCTCCTCCTCTTCCTTCTTCTTCTGTTCTACGTCGATTACTACTACTACTACTACTACTACTACTACTACTACTACTACTACTACTACTACTACTACTACTACTACTACTACTACTACTACTACTACTACTACTACTACTACTACTACTACTACATTTACTGCTAATACTACTACTACTACTACTACTACTACTACTACTACTACTACTACTACTACTACTACTACTACTACTACTACTACTACTACTACTACTATACACCAACACCACCAACAATAACAGCACAATAACTACAACGACAACGAAAACATCAACAACAACAAATTTACCACAACAATGACGACAACAACACATTCTGGGCTTGGAGAAAGAGAAGGAGGTTGACCATGTCGGTGTTGGCCTGCCGGTCCTAAGTTCAATGATCCTAAAGAAGGGGTTTTCTGTATGTGGCCACATAACTCCGGGACAAAACATAGTGCGTAAAGTACGGAGTAAACGATAATTTTACATGCCCTGGAGCTACGGGCATATGTCGCAAGCCCGTACTGTTATAGCCCAAGTGGCACCCGATGGGTGATTTGGTTAGTAATACTTCGCCCACGTTCTCTGCCCAGGGCATTTCCTAGTACCAGTATTATACTGGAACAACTTAAGAGAGAGTTAGTTGCATATCCTTTGCAGGATATCGCAGTTAACCCCATCATTTTTGACTGGTCGTGATTTCTTGGCAAATTTACTGTCAGTAGTTTTCCAATGCTTTCTGAACGACCGGCACTCATACCTTTGAATGGGTACCAGGGCAAGGCTTTCTACTTCCACATCGCCCTCAGCTGTATTTCGAACGCGGTATGCGGGCATTCGTGACCCCTTCGTCAACTTAAGAGCTCGGGCTCATTAAAACAAAGTCTGCCTGGATGGGGATCCGAACATTTAACCACGGGACCGACAACAAAGCTTGCTAGCCACTGGACCATCGCAACTCACTAAGAGTCATAACATGGTCGCCCGATGAAGTTATGGAAAGCTGAGCGACGTGGCCGACATGTTGAGAGTGGTCAAGCTAATAAACTTCCTGTTGGCTGAACACGGGATAGGGGGGAGGGGGGGGGGTTAACTCCTGCACCTGCCATTTGGACTTAAACGTTGACGTCTCGTCCAGAAAGCAATGGCAAACTACTGAACGCAAAATTGCTGAGAAAGTCATCCTGGGGTTGTTATGCAAGTTAAAAATTTTTTTTGCATGACACCAACCACGGTTCCAAAGATATTTGGACAAGAAAATGTAGGCCTAGAACCACTCTCCCAACATGCAATGCTCGCATGGAATCAGGTTTTCATTTTTTTGTCCTTTACGTTGTTATTAATATGTTAAAGAGAGCTCGTCGATTCCCCCCAAATGCTTACTGGGCGGAGATAGATCAAACAATTCTCACCTCGCAATTGATTGGCTGAAGCAAGAGCCCAATAACGATTTCTGCCACACGAACTCTTATATCCATTTAACTCTTTGAACCGGAGAGTTTTTTGAAGTAAGAACTTAGGGAATGTCCCCTTTTCTCTTATTTTAAATGCCCATAAAAAAATCACAAATAGCCAAGAAATGCTGTAGTTCGACATGCAACTAATTTTATTACATACAAAATATAAAACAATTAGTCTGTTAAAATATGCTGCTAACACTATATTCGCAATACGCCTCAAGGCTTGCATTTTTCATTTTGATTTACAAAATATCCGATATACGAAGCTTACAACTTTGAACAGAAAACGCAACTAACCATTACTGGTTTGAGTGAAATAAGAAGAAACTAATCTAAGTGGACTGTAGCATAAAGGGTAAGAGAAACAGGAGAACCTAAGTGAATACGAAGCAATGAAGAAATCGATAGTGTGGTGATAAATGTAGGTGCAATCAGTGTATGAAAGCCATGGCGAATGTAAACGGTAAAGAAATGATAGAGCGGTGCACGCTTTCAGTAGCAGAGGTCACGTCTGGTTAGAGGGTTGGCCAGGACCGTTGAAAGCCAACGTCGCGGTTTGAGTTAAAGAGTAAAAAGTAAACGATCTATTCCCGCTCTTTGATGTGTACTGGGTATACGGCACTGGCCCCAGGTCGTATAGATCAACTGGTACATGATGGTACATGAGGTCACAAGCATACCGTCGCCTTTACTTCCTAGATATTTTCTGGTACTTACTATAGGCTGGGTCAACCTGGACACCAGAAAATAAAAACACCCGGGGTTTGGCTTAAGGATCAAATAATTCATGTAGCTTGGAGATTTTTAACATCGATGTAGACAGGATAGATTGCAGGCAACAAGTCCTGTAGCACGTACCACGTCCTCTAGTAGGCAACAAGTCCTCTGACAAGCAATATCTACTCCAGCCGGCAACATGTCCCCTGACAGGCAACATGTACTCTAGCAGGCAACATGGCCTCTGACAGGAAACATGTACTCCAGCAGGCAACATGGCCTCGGGCAAACAACGTGTACTCTAGCAGACAACATGCACTCTAGCAAGCACATGTACTCTAGCAGGTAACACGTCCTCTGACAGGCAACATGTACTCCAGCAGGCAACATGTACTCTAGCAGGCAACATGTACTCTAGCAGGCAACATGTACTCTAGCAGGCAACATGTACTCCAGCAGGCAACATGTACTCCAGCAGGCAACATGGCCTCGGGCAAACAACGTGTACTCTAGCAGACAACATGCACTCTAGCAAGTACATGTACTCTAGCAGGTAACACGTCCTCTGACAGGCAACATGTACTCCAGCAGGCAACAAGTACTCTAGCAGACAACATGTACTCTAGCAGGCAACATGTACTATAGCAATCACATGTACTCTAGCAGGCAACATGTTCTCTGACAGACAACATGTACTCTAGCAGGCAACATGTTCTCTAACAGGCAAAATGTCCTCTAGCGGGCAAAATGTCCTCTAGCGGCAACCTGCCTCTAGCAGACAGCATGTCATCTAACAGGCAACATGTCCTCTGGCAGGCAACATGCACTCTAGCAGACAACATGTACTCTAGCAGGCAACATGTCCTCTAGCAGGCAACATGTACTATAGCAATCAACATGTTTTCAGACCGATTTCCTGTTTTCAAGTAAGATGTTATCATGGAATTCCCACTGGAAAATATTTCAGAGTAAAAACTGAGAAATCGGTGTAATTTTCATCGTCTCCAAAACACACATAAATCAACACAAGGCAGTTTAGTTTAGTTTAGTTTAGTTTAGTTTAGTTTAGTTTAGTTTAGTTTAGTTTAGTTTAGTCGACGGATCAACATCACGGCACACGGGTGTAATCCATAAGTGCTCCGTTCTACTCCTAAGTCAAGCCGGAGTCCAGTGAAATTCAGCTCAGTGCACAAACTCCGTAGCACCGGTGAGGTGCCAGAAATACTTTGTGTAGATTTTTAACTTTGAAAGTTTGCCCGGGCAGCGCAGTTAGGCTACTCTTTTTCGATTTCCAACTGCCAAGGGATCTTTTAAGTGCGCAAAAATACACACAGGCGTCGGATCTCACTACCCAGAGACTATGGGAAATTTTAGTACTAGAAGTCCACGTGAAAAAATCCCGGTCCTCACGGGGCCTGAACCCGGGACCTCCAGCACTCGAGGCGAACACTATACCTCGAGACAACGAAGCCCCCGAATCAACACAAGACAGGAATATAGTAGGTCAAGTCAAGGACATTGTTACGCGCCGTTAGTGGCGCTGGCTATATGGTGCTACACCCATATTTGTATAGATCGGGCGGCACTCGGTGGGTGCTGTGAGCAGTATCACTCCGGTCGTCTCGACTTCACAAGGCATTTCCTCGTATCCTTTCAGACTGGGACAGATCAATAATAAAAATAAAAAACGAATCAACCAGATGCGGATTCGAATCCTAACCACCGAGATGGCAGACAGGCGTCTAGCTACTACACTGACGCGACTCCTGACCAAAGATATATAAGGAGGTATCCTCTGGTAGTTTGGTGTAAAAAAAAAAGAGGACTGGCTGTGTATCAGCTGAGATTGGAACCTAATAAAGCACAAGATATCAGTTGGTAGCTCGAGGAAAGGTAAAACGCACAGGCACCAGCGAACGTTTTCACTGAGTCCTCATCACGAATACGAAAATCATATTCATCATGTGCCATGCCGATAAGCGTAGGCTGTCATGTTTCGCCGTCTCACGCGATCACTAGAGTCGTGGAATAGTCAAGTTCTTGTCTCGACCATACCACTTGGCCAAACCATTCAGGTATTTACTTCTCTGCCTTCTCCTCGTTCTCTTTCCCTCAGTCTTGCCAGTTGTCACCAAGTTCTCCGATTTATGTCTTCTCATAACGTGTCCAAAAATTGTGACTGTGTACGTCTAATTTTTCTAATCACTTTACAGTTTTCATTTGTTTCTTGCAGGACTTGGTTGTTGGTTTCTCTGTCTTTCCATGGTATTCTTCTCATTTTCACCAGAAACCACATTTCCACAGCCATCAGTTGTTATTCAACTTGTCTGTTCATTGTCCACGCTTCACATCCATACAAAAGTACAGGTTCTATGCAGCACCTCAACACTATTTTTCTCTTTGCAAATGACATTTGTATTATTGGTCAGTATGTTTTCCATCTTGAAAAAGGCTACCTTTGTCATGGCGATTCTTATTCTAATTTCTTCAAGACATCTCCCATCAGATGTTATAAGAAAATCACAACAATAATAAACATCTTTATTTATCGGACTTCCAAGGCACGCTGCACATGAACTCGAGTCATTGCTTACAAGAGCATTAAAATCGCCCAGCAAATGTAGGTAGTCGGATTTTGGTACTGCCTTGGTGACAGAATATAATTCCTCATGGAAGGAGTCCTTGAAATCGTCAGAGGAAGCGAGTGTTGGTGCATATGCAGTGATAATGGTGGCAAAGCAACAAGAGGTTGCCAAACGCAGAGATAATAGTTTTTCATTAACTCCAGCTGGAATTTCAATAATTCCTAGTAGTGAATTCTTCACTGCCACTCCATGTCGTCTTTTTTCCTCTGCCCTCTCTAGTGCGTGTTATGAATTTGGTTGAATAATTAGCAAAAAGAAGACTCAGCATTATGACACCAGATGCACATGGGATAACATAAATCTTTATCGACGACACAGAGATGGGGATAACTGACCATTTCACATATCTAGGATCAGAAGTAAGTAGACAATACATTATACATAGATCAGGAAATCAAAATCGGGATTGGTAAGGCAACAATAACAATGTACAGGTTAACAAAAAGATTCTGGGAAAACAGGAAGCTTACTGCCAAAACAAATGTACTGGTCTATCAAGCCCATGTCCTTAATATTCTTCTTTATGGCGGTGAAACGTCATTAGCTTACTTACACCAGGAGAAACATTTAAATACCTTTCATAGGCAATATCTGCGGTGAATACTATGCATTAAATGGCAAGGCAAAAGCAAAAATACTGAAGTATTGGAAAGATCGAGTTGTGTGACGGTTTATTCCATGCTCAGTCTTAGTAGATTTAAATGGATAGCACACAGTAGGAGGATGGACAATGGTAGAATATAAAAGGACATATTTTTGGTGAATTACAGACGGGTAGGAGATCTCAGGGTCAGCCTCTACTACGATACAAAGATGTGTGTAAGCGGGACATGACTGATACAGGCATTGATAATGCAACATGGGAGCAAGTCGCCACTTATCACGTTGCATGGAGAGCAAATATCAGAAATGGAATAAAGACAAAAGAGAAAATGATTGCTAATAGGTCACACAATGAGCGCATGAGACGTCAGATGGTACGTGATGGTGGAAATGACCATTTGTTAACACTCATCCTATGTGAACAAACATGGACCTTGCGAATTGGTCTGATCAGTCACGTTCGCTATCTCCATGGGTTGTAATTATTACACCTTTTATGAAGCACAATGTAAAAATCTATCGCCTGTCAAGGAGCAAGGTATTCGGATTACTTTACAGATCCCGAGCTGAGTATTCCGCTGATAGTTTGCTGTTCTACAGTAACATGCTATCATGAAATTCCAATCTTCAAATTTCTTAACTCAAAAAGTGAGAAACTTCAGTTATTTTTATCGTCTTTTATCGCCTCAAACATACATTTATCAACATTAAGCAGGAGTATACACGAAACATATCCTCTGGCCAATCTCTTATTCTCAAGTAACATGCTTTCATGAAATTCGATTTTGAAAAAAACCTCACAGCAAACATAGAGAAATTGCCGTGATTTTTACCGTCCTCGAAACATACATTTATCAATATCTTTCTCCCTCAGCTGCTTCATCTCTTTCGATTTCTTTGTTTCATTCTTTTCAGGATCACAACGAGCTATCTGTTATCCATTATGTATCTCCACATAAGTAATGTTCACGGACAAAACTGATGTGAAAACCAACACGTCTTTGGAACAGTCAGTCGCCATTTTTGTTCATTTTGGAACAATTTTAATGATTTTGTTTTTGTGTTCACTCGTGTTGAACCCAGGTGTAGTCCACACACGTGCTAGTACTTCTAGTAGTTGTCACTAGTGGGGAGTGCACTGGACATATGTTCTCGCGTGGATTAGCTTTCCCTGTTACCAGTCTCCCTCGTCATCAAGCCAACCCACTCCGACTTCTGAGGAACTTGTAATTTGCGTCCCCAAGTCAAGGACGGGATGTGAACACTTTAGTCCAGCTGACCGGTGGTAAGGGTTGAACCTGCTACCTCGGCATCAGCACGCCATGATATTCAAAGTTTGTGACATATTCAATTTTCTTCATTGTTGATGGTGATATTTGGCTTTCAGTTTGTATTTCTTGGAGTTTCTGAATGATGGACTATGCCCATAGTTTGTATAGTCACATTGCCAGGATAAGTGTTACTCTGGCTATATACTGGTAAACTGGTCCAGACAGCGTGCAGCGGTCGTGCAGTGGTTGGCACTCTTGCCTGTCTGTCTGGTGGTCATATGAACCAATCGCCATCGAGGTGGGAGTTGTTTTCAGTGAAGTTTTATTTCCAAATCCATTCAGTCTAAAATGGGTACTAGAAAATGTTCCTGGAAGTAGAAGCGATCGGCGTGATATTGACCACATCCCCCACGGAGTGTTGAGTGGTCAGAAATATAAGGCTAGCACCATGTACCCAGGGAGCCACACGATCTGAAAAGGGGTCGCTCACCTTTTTCTTACCGGTCCACAGCCGACTATATACTGTTTGTAGCCCCTACACCGGGCAGTTAGACTAAAATTTTGACTTCTCGTCCTTGATTTCGGAACGTAAATTACAAGTACCTCAGAATTCGGAGTGAATTCTCCTGATGGAGAAGGACACGGGTAAAAGGGAAAGCTAATCCGCATGCAAAATTCAATCCAGTGCTACTAGAAGTAGTGTGTATGAACTACGCTTGAGTTCACAGCGAGCGCAAAAATAAAAATAAAACTTTAAAAAAAAAACATTACTGCTTGTAGGCTCTCCTTATAATAATTGTCAAACATATTAGTATCATAGTGTTTAATATACTCATGATGAGATCCTTTCCTTAACGGTATCTTACCTATTAGATACTCCTAGTCTCGTAAGCCTAGTAAATTGAAATACACCATTATTCGTCAGAGATGAGGCTCAAGTGCTTTGACCGGACACGGTGACATCCTTATTGAGCTACAAGAACTTAGACATGCATGGCTTAATCTTTGAGACAAGCATATGACTACTGACATGATCAACTAGATTGGCACGGACGGACTATTCACGCACACGCAGGCTAAATTCATTATAAAACCACTCACGTCTCGTGATGTCAACAGTTGACATTGTTATGTGTTGCAGATTCATGTGTCTGTTGTTAGTTTTCTCGTATCTCCTTTAGTCACAAACAGTTGTTTCTTTAAACTCTTTCCGTTACCCACAAGGTGGGACGAGGGAGTCTGCGTGGGAAAGTGATAAAGTCGACTGCCTCGCGTTATGGATGTCGTGGGTTTGTTTTCAGACTCGGTCATTCGGTTTCCGTGTGGAATAATTTCGGAAACCCACGGGAGGGATGCCACATGGCGTTTAGACAGAATGACGTCATCGGAAAAGGTGGTAGAAAACCATATAGGGAAAACCCCACAAGGAAACTTAGAAACAGGGTGACGTCAGACGACAACAGAGAAGGACAAGGGAGAGGACCTTGGGTGATTCGGCTGAGGCGGGACATATTTGGTGGAGCCGTGTTCGTTTGGAGATTTGGTTGTGAGAAGGCAAAAGCTTGGCTGAGGACTATCAGGTGGAGGATGTCTAACGAGGAAAGTGTCAATATCGAGCAGAGGACCTGAAGACAAACTACACTTGTTTCTACTTACTGTAGTTATGGGTACTTATCTTACTGCTGGTATAGATTTACCAAACATACGTCATTGCAGCGTATACATTACAGAAGACACACAAGACTGAAAACAATTACATTGCTCCAATCAACAAAGTTACAATGTACAAATATTGGCATGCGTGCAGAAGAGAGATTCTATAAGTTTGAAACAAAGAAAGAAAGAAAGAAAAGGAATGAAAGGAAGAATAAAAGAAAAGAATAAAGAAAAATAAAATGGGATGAAAGTGTTAGGTTCATATAATACATTACATTAGGGTCTTATTACTTAGAATTCCAAATTTCTTGGATCTAAATCTATACTTGTTCAAAGTGTTCACACTATCTCATACCTCTACATTTAATAGTGTGAAAAATATTTCGGATGTCTATTCTTCAGATAATTGTTCGTAACTATATCATTATTAGAGGAACTTAATAGTGTTATGAAGATTATTTGATTCTTGTTGAATCAGAGTATTCTATTATATTTCTGATTTATTATTGGTCAAATGCAGCCACCTTTGCCTTTGACGTTTATGAGGGGTTCCAGAGTAGACAGGAAACGATGGCGGCAGCGCTTGATCTTGAAGATGCGTACAACAGAGTTCGCTATGATATTTTGATGACCGCACTTATGGAGAAGGGGGTCAATCCCTGGTTGGTGAACTGGATAGCAGCCGTCCTGCATTCTCGTCAGGTTGCTCTCCGTCTGGGCGCATGGACCTCAGAGCCACATATTTTAACCCCGGGACTGCCACAGGGATCTGCAATCTCACCGGTGCTCTTTAATGTGTATACGAGCAAGATTGCATACCTAGAAGCACCAGGGGTTGGAAGGATTCTAACATTTGCAGATGATATTCTTGCATACAGGCAGGGGAGAAATAGGGATCAAACAGCCCAGGAGCTACAGGTGACAGTAGACAAAGTGATTGACTGGTGTACTGAAATGAGTGCTGTCATCAACCCGGAAAAGGCGGGGATGTTGGGGTGCTCTCTGGACAACAGGATTGTGAGAGATGATACCCCAAGCCTCACGATAGATGGTAGAAGCGTCAACAGAGAGACCAAACTGAAGTATCTAGGAATCACATTTGACAGGAGTCTGTCCTTCAAGGACCATGTGGAGACGGTTGTGACAAGATCTCAAAAGGGACTCAATGCACTTAAAACTATGGCTGCAATGGACACAGAGCAGAGAATGCTCTTCACACTATACCAGCACTTGATCCTCTCAGTGATTGATTATAGACTAGGACTGCTCACTGTCTCAAAGAGTCAGCTGGTGAAATTAGAGCGCATACAGAATGAAGCGATGCGGGTCATTCTGGGATGCACCAGAGACACTCCAGTAGTGTGTATGCGTTACATCCTTGGTCTGCCTACTGTTGCTGGTAGGCACAAGGTGATGCAAGCGAAGGCATACCTCAGAGTAGCTGCAGACACAGATCACCCGTTGCATGAGGCTCTGGACGTAGTTAAGGGTCAGAGACTGATAAGAGGGAAATCATGGATGGCTCAGGCGGAGGATACGATCAGACAGGTGTGCCCTTTGGAGAACATCAGGCGAGGAGAGAAGTGGGTCAGAATGCCAGCCGTGCAGTCAGACTTGTGCAGAGTTGTAATAACATTGAGCCGGGAGTGCAGGGAGTGGCCAGCAGGGGCCACGGAAGTGGATTTTCAGCAACTAATTCAGGAAAATTCTCACCCGGGTGATGTGATTATCTACACGGATGGGTCAGTGTTGAGAGGTAGGAGAAGTGCCTGGGGGTTCTTGGCAAAAACTAATGGTCGGCGTTTGGTGCAGGAGAGCCTGGCGTATGATGACACTACATCTAGCTTAAGAATGGAGGTGGAGGCGGTCATTGCAGCTTTCCGCTGGGTAGAAAACACGATACATACACACATTGCGATTGTAACTGACTCAGAAAGCATGCTGAGAAGGGTGAGAACAGACAAGCTTCGTGCAGAGTGGCTTGCTTCGCTTCAGAGGTCACGGGTAGCAAGCATCACCTGGATCTTTTCTTTTGGGCATGCCGGTGTGCTGGGGAATGAACAGGCGGACAGATTGGCTGGCTCGGCAAAACTTGGTGGCGTATTGATGCATGACAAGGCAGACGTGGTTGCGGCCTTGTGGGAGCACGTGTACACCTCGGAGGAACAGATGGATCACCATAGTCTGGTAAGAATGAGACAGCGAGGTGTGACGAGGGGATCTGGCCGACGCTCGACGCTCAGAGGGAAGGCGAGACGGTCATATAATCAGATTGCTACTGGAACTATTAGTGTTGGAACTCTTCGCTGGCTGCTGGGGATGGGGACGGAGCGCTTATGGTAATGTTCCGAATGCTGTGATGTCGGTTCCTAAATCAATCAATCAATCAATCAATCATCAATCTGATTTATTATCTTGGAAATCTTGAATCTTTGAGATATGATTCTTCACAAAACTGTAGGATCTACAAGTCAATCATGATCTTGCCGATATTCTAAGTCGATTATAAATATAAATTTTATTATGTGTTAGACAGCACTGAATTTACTGGCAATACACACACAGATCAACAATTACATAATCATTATGAATGCAAATAGATAGTTTAGGTAGTTGGATACTTCTGTCGATCTATGATTTTGACAGGATGATAAGAAATTTACGTGGGGAGGAACCAATGAGACATGGAGAACGTTGACCTGTGTGGCTTTTCTCCTGTGTCGGGTTTTCACTTAGATGGTTTGTGACGATGTGACTTTAAAGAAGAACAGGTGAACACGTATTGTGCTATGACAAGTTGAACTTAATGAACATTTTATAAAATTATTATGTGTATTATGTATATATAGAGTTAAATTAATGAATTGTATAATAATTGAGTAGTTAACATAGTTAGATTAAATACTATGTTAGTATAGTTATATTTTGATCATTGATCATTAGTTATTATTACTTAATTATCCAGATGATGGGTCATAGGTTTTCAATTTTATTGTGATCGCCATTGCCAAGTATAGACACCACTACATATTTCATTATGAAATACGCCGTTAAATGATATTGTCACTCGGTCATTATTGCCACACCTACACAAAAAGTTTATGATGACGTCTCTAAGGAGCATTTACCTAGATTACGCCTAAAATTATGACGTCATAATATTAGTACCTCACCTACCCGTTTGATGAGATTAAGATTCACGACATAGGAGTCGGGATAATTGCACAGATGGTTACAATACAATAGTAAATGCAACTGGTACCTGTTTATTCCTCACGTCCCCTTACTCCAGGTTTGTCCTTAGGGACAAATGAGGGACTGATCTTTATGATTAGTTAGTACAGCCTCCCCATGGGCTGTATACACGACATCTACCGTCGGTGTGTAGATTGGAGGGCGTGCCCGTTATATATAATTTTTTTTTATTTGTGGGTAATCGCTAGGTGTCCATAGCTTCTTGCTAGTCCCATAAAAGTCATTGTGTCTACACTGCTATGTGTCAGGTTAATTCTCTTGATGTAAAAAAAAAATGATTACATCATTTTAAAAGGGAGGGGGGCATACTGCCATATGGCGTTTAGACAGAATGACGTCATCGGAAAAGGTGGTAGAAAATCATATAAGGAAAACCCCACAAGGAAACTTAGAAACAGGGTGACGTCAGACGACAACAGAGAAGGACAAGGTAGAGGACCTTGGGTGATTCGGCTGAGGCGCGACATATTTTGTGGAGCCGTGTTCGTTTGGAGATTTGGTTGTGAGAAGGCAAAATCTTGGCTGAGGACTATCAGGTGGAGGATGTCTAACGAGGAAAGTCTCAATATCGAGCAGAGGACCTGAAGGCAATCTACACCTAGACAATCTGTGAAAATGAGAACAGCGAGATAGATTGAGCTCCTAACTACAGTCGGACATTACTGGGATAGAGTCGTAAATATTTGTGTGAATGCCGTCCCTGTGTTAAAAGGGACAATTCATTTTTCTCGATGAATCCATTGTATTGATCCAGCGCATCATTAAAAGAATGTGTGAGTACTGTTGTTTAGGATGGCGTCGGTTGATTCTTCGCATTACAGTTCGATAGTTCACGTGAGCTTATTATTGCTTCAACGTTGACATTGCCAATTTGATAATTGCGGGAGTTGCGTTGTGGCAAGGGAGGAGAGGGAGGTGGGGAGGGGTGAGGGGGGGGGGTGAGGCGGGAACTGAGTTCAGTACTGAAGCTACGGAGTTCGTGCTCTTTGCGGCACTGACGACATTCAGCTCTGCCGAAAGAAGGCCGTACCATACGGGATAGAACTCGGTGCAATGAAGTCTATCCTCTTGCCTTCATCGCCCCTCCCCCACCCTCTCGCATGTGTCCCCAAATGTTTACTTTAAAGTGAGGAATGTTTGTTAAAGGAGATAACATAATAACCCTGCGGGACAAGTTGTTTTATGGTAACAATTAAGATAGGACGAGTTAATTAACAACTGTTGGGACAGAAGAGGTCAAGAAAAGGACTTATGGGGGTGTATGAAGCGTGAACCCAGATCCACCTTCACAGAATCAATGGTTCCCAAACTTCACGTGTTTGATCAGCTCACCTTTTGAGGAGTCTATATAATGAAACAAATATACGATCGACTTAAAACAGATGCAAACAGAACATTCTTTGCTGCTGAATCAATTTACAGATACAAAATCACATCACTACCTGAGCCATCTGTAAAAGATACATTGTCTCAACATACCAGATCAAATTAAATGTATCAATTCCAGTGTGAGTGCCAAGCGTCTTATATAGGTACAACGAACAAGCATGTGGCAAATGGAGTAGCCGAACATATACCAGTGTGCATTATATATATTACAGTAGCCCATTCCAGCTATGTAAACAGAAGAAACAGACTCAGGTTATGGTCGTCAGTAGGAAGGAAGAAGTGCCACAATGTAATATACAAGTAAATGGAAATATTCTTCAACAAGTGAATCGGTACAATTATCTTGGAACAGTTATAACATCTGATGGGAGATGCCTTGAAGAGATTAGAACAAGAATCGCTATGGCGAAAGTAGCCTTTAGCAAGATGAAAAACATTCTGACCAATAAAAAGATGTCAATTGAAACGAGAAAAAGAGTGTTGAGGGGATACATAGAGCCTGTTCTTTTGTATGGATGTGAAACTTGGACAATGAGCAGTCAAGCTGAAACAGAAAAACCAATGATCAAGTACTACAGGAGACAAATGAACATCGTAAACTGATTAGAGAAATTAGACGTAGACAGTGAAAATTGTTTGGACATGTTATGAGAAGAAATGGATTAGAGAACTTAGTGACAACTGGCAAGTTCGAGGGGAACAGACCAAGAGGAAGACCGAGAGGAAAATACCTGGATGGCTTGGCCACATGGCATGGGCGAGACAGGAACACTGAACTGATCCACGACACTGGTGATCGAGTGAAATGGCGAGTCATGACCGCCCACGCTATCTGGCATAGCACATGATTGATTGATTGAAACAGAAGGACTTCCTGCCAAGTCTTAGACTTACGTGAACATAATGTTCTACACATTCCCACAAGGTCAGCGACGATGGACATCATACTTCAGTCAAAGTATCATTCATTGTTCCACATACATGATATGTTTCTCTAGTATATTTCACTACCTATACTTGACTTCCTCAAAGTGGTAATAGTAAATGAATTGCCTTTCTATATAACAGTTGCAGTGAACCGAACGACTGAGTCAGAAATCAAACCCACAAACTTCGGAACACACGGCAGATGTCTCAACCACTTCTCCACGTAGACCTAAACAGTTAGAGTAGCAGTTGAATGTAGCATTCGAAAAACAAACCAGAAATTCGAATGGTCTAGACGTCATGTAAAGCTTTCCGACGTCTTAGCTGGACTCTACATCACTTTACATGACGACCTCCCTTTGGCTCTACATCACTTTACATGACAACTTCCCTTTACCTATTTTTAATATTCGGTACTCAATCTGTCTGCCTGGCTTTTCTGTCTTTTGACTCCGGATTTATTCATGTAGAAACCTTGTCTCTGAAGACAACAATTTCCAATCTCATCCACGCGGACATAGTGTCCTAAGTGATTAACTTGTCCCCCCTTCATTGATCGCAGTAACGCAAGGTGGTTCTATTCTTTCACTTATTTTAGACGGGTATTTTTATCCCTCCACCGTATTCTTTTTGTTTTTGATGATGTATCTTTATTTATTTATTTATTTGGCTTTGTGGCGTGAAGCATTCACACGAGGGAAGTAGATGCTTTTTGTCAAGACTCCAAAGCCACCCAGTTATATAACGAATTCTCTTGCAAAACAGTCACCAAGGCTTTGATAATTTGTGTCGTTAGCTACTAAAACTGCGGCTGATGCTACTGCTACAACAACAACAACAACAACAACAACAACAACAACAACAACAACAACAACAACAACAACAACAACAACAACAACAACTTCAGCAGCAGCAGCAGCAGCAACAACAACAACAACAACAAGAACCACCACCACCACACTCACTACTACTACTACTACTACTACTACTACTACTACTACTACTACTACTACTACTACTACTACTACTACTACTACTACTACTACTACTACTACTACTGCTGCTGCTGTTGCTGCTGTTACTACTACTACTACTACTACTACTACTACTACTACTACTACTACTACTACTACTACTACTACTACTACTACTACTACTACTACTACTACTACTACTACTACTTACTACTACTACGCGGGAGTCTCTGTGGCGAAGTGGTCAAGCCGTTTGCCTCGTGCTCCGAAGGTTGTGGGTTCGATTCCGGGCCGCACCCTTCGGTTTACGAGTTAAATGTTTCGGAGACTCCTGTGGGTCGTCGCTAAAAGCTACGGAGTTTCGTGCTTTGTGCGACGCTTTCCGTGCTGCGGAAAGGGACCGAGGCATATGGGATAAAACCCGGTGCAATGAAGTCGACCCTGTCGACTTTTAAGCGACTACTACTACTACTGCTGCTGCTGCTGCTGCTGCTGCTGCTGCTGCTGCTGCTGCTGCTGCTGCTGCTGCTGCTGCTGCTGCTGCTGCTGCTGCTGCTGCTGCTGCTGCTGCTGCTGCTGCTGCTGCTGCTGCTGCTGCTGCTGCTGCTGCTGCTGCTGCTGCTGCTGCTGCTGCTGCTGCTGCTGCTGCTGCTGCTGCTGCTGCTGCTGCTGCTGCTGCTGCTGCTGCTGCTGCTGCTGCTGCTGCTGCTGCTGCTGCTGCTGCTGCTGCTGCTGCTGCTGCTGCTGCTGCTGCTGCTGCTGCTGCTGCTGCTGCTGCTGCTGCTGCTGCTGCTGCTGCTGCTGCTGCTGCTGCTGCTGCTGCTGCTGCTGCTGCTGCTGCTGCTGCTGCTGCTGCTGCTGCTGCTGCTGCTGCTGCTGCTGCTGCTGCTGCTGCTGCTGCTGCTGCTGCTGCTGCTGCTGCTGCTGCTGCTGCTGCTGCTGCTGCTGCTGCTGCTGCTGCTGCTGCTGCTGCTGCTGCTGCTGCTGCTGCTGCTGCTGCTGCTGCTGCTGCTGCTGCTGCTGCTGCTGCTGCTGCTGCTGCTGCTGCTGCTGCTGCTGCTGCTGCTGCTGCTGCTGCTGCTGCTGCTGCTGCTGCTGCTGCTGCTGCTGCTGCTGCTGCTGCTGCTGCTGCTGCTGCTGCTGCTGCTGCTGCTGCTGCTGCTGCTGCTGCTGCTGCTGCTGCTGCTGCTGCTATCACTTTCTTCTTCTTCCTCCTTATCCTCCTCTTCCTCTTCCTATTCCTCCCCCTCTTCTTCCTCACCTTCATTTACCTCCTCACTCTCCCCCTCCTCTTCTTCTTGCTGACTTTTTTAGACTTGGAGTGCGGCTTAGGATATAAAATTGAATTCTGTTTTCAGCGCATTAACATCCCCAAGCAACTTATCTCTAATTTTAAGCTCCATGTATGAAGACACAGTATTGGAGATAATCTGCTTCCAGAGGTCATATCAGTCTAATATGAAGGCAGGTATAATTCTAATATAGACAGCGCAGGAACATGTGTCTCGCGAGCCGTAGTCGAAGTATTAAAATATCAGGCACGTTTATGTGGTGTAAAGTGATAGGACATTGTCCATGCACTCAGGCCTAGATAATATCATGGTCCTAGCGCTTCACACATCTACTACAGGGTCCTCTACAGGACTTGTTTGCTGTATTATCAGCGACTCCCGTCCGGAAATGATATCCATGTCATGTGGCTGAATTTAGCATCGTACTGTTTGGGTTGGGATGTAGAGGATCACTTTCATTGCCCACATGTACCCCTATGAGTGCCCCAGATTCCCCCAATAGATCACACTCAGAGACTCACACAACTATGTATGGATTCCGCAGGTGTCAAAATTGTCCGTACCAGAATCACACATGCCACGACTATACTTTCTTGTATATAAATAAACACACATGCCAAGATTATACTTTATTGTATATAAATAATCACACATGCATTGTTGGGAGCTCATAGAAGTAGAGGACAGAAGGAGGGATTAGAGGACGCATTAGACAACGTAAAGTTTGTCAGCTATAGTTACCGACCGGGATTCGAACCTGTCATTTCCAAAAATCAATTTCCAATTCAAATTTCCATTTGGAGGAGACATGTTCGAATCAGGCTCGGTAACTATAGCTGTCAATGTTAATTGAAACTTCGATGACCGTCAAACAATACATGTGTGTTTATTTATGGACCGTCTTAGTGCACAAAGAGCGTAACCTAATCGGGCTCTCACGCAACCGGGTGCATACCAGCCTATGTGCTTAGGCCAATAAACGTCATTAACGCGAGGCTTGCCTATAGTTAGTTGCATATTATTGACAGGACGTCGCAGTCTACCCAAGTATGTTTTTGCTGTTCGTGATTTCTTGGCAAATTTACTTTCGGTAGTTTACCACTGCTTTCTGAACGACCGACACTCATATCATTGTATGAAAATCAGCGCAAGAGAGTCTGCTTCCAAATCGGCCGCAGGTGTGTTTCGAACGCGGTATGCGGGATTGCGTAACCCCTTCGCCACAGAGCCGGTTTAGACAATAAACTAAAATACAAAAAAAAAAAACGAGGATGGAGAGACTAGTTCCCATAACTCCATTATCCTGTTAACATAGTATATATGAAGACAGAACACGTCACGCCCCAAAGGCAGTATCTGCCGTGGGAACGCCTTTAACCTTTCACCAGGGTCCACTCTTACACTCAGTTGTTGGCGTGAGAGCTACAAACTGCCGTATTATATTTGCAGCGACGGTCGCCGTCTGTTTTATGTTTCTCCCGTAATTGTTTTGACATATTAGTCACACAGATAAGCATGTCATTCACTTTTACTCTTTGTAAGATGTCGATTGCCAGTTCCCATGTCTTATTGTCGGCTTTAAATAACCATCGCTCGCATTATGACTTGCATGCCAGGCAGACTCTGGAATATATCATATCCATATTGACGTGGATAGGCCTTAGGTTCGCACCAGAATACGATCAGCGTTGCCAGTAGTGGGTTGTGCTCAATATTTAGAATAAATACAGTAAATGAAGTAAAGGACCGTTTTACAGACATATAGGGACTAGTATGTACATGACGCTAGGGCCATATTGTTATAGGCCAATGGTACTCTATGAGTGATGTGATCAACATCCAGCCGGTGGTCTATATTTTCCAGGTAGTGCAGCTTTACATTACAGAATTACGACATATACAGGATGTTGCGGCGATTAGTCTTCATCAGCAAACAAACACATTCACAAAACACAACATATAGTCAAGGAGATCTCCTATAACTACATCAAAACGTGACGACAGGACGAGAAGAATAAAAAGATGAAAAAATGAAAGCAATGAAGAGAAAATGAAAATATGAAAAAATGTTCATACTTACCTCAGAATTCCGAGCTGTGTATAACCCCAAATATCCCCGATGTCTCCTTTTTATACCCAACCGAGGGGATGTATAGTATGTCCACAAACGAATGCCGTCATTCACGATGAATTATTTTGAAAACTGTCTGTTGCATCGTTATGGAATTTTTCCTGCCGTCTTATATTTACCCCCACCCAAGGAATATGTCTTTTATAGGTCCAAAAGCAACTTAAATCATCGAAAGCAGCGACATTTCTTTGATATTTTGCTGAAAAACTAGTGATTTCTCGCTAACAAACTTGTTTTTACAGTAAGGAACGCCCCGCCAATTCACATGACGACACAAGGCGTATCCGGATTCGTATGGGAGTGGGTGCAATAAAAGAAGTAGCTTAAAAGTCGACAGGGTCGGCTGCATTGCACCGGGTTTTTATCCCACATGGCTCCGTTTCTTTCCGCAGCGCGGAAAGCGTCGCATAAAGCACGAACTCCGTAGCTCCAGCGACGACCCATGGGAGTCTCCGAAAAAATGCACTCGTGAAATGAAGGACGCGGCCCGGAATCGAATATACAACCTTCGGAGCCCGAGTCAGACGGCTTGACCACTTCACCACGGAGAATCCCGAGAGGGTTGCAATGTGTAATATTAGTAAAGACTGAGAATTTACAGAGGCATGGGGTAAATAATTTGTAAATTGACAGGAAAGTAGAAGGAATATATTTCTTACCTTATTTTTCATTTCCTTCTTGTTTCTTCAGCTGCTGGTTAATAATGTGTACACAAGTATTCATGTTAGCTTTTTATATTGAGTTCGTGAAAGCTTCCAAATAGCTGTGCGTTAAAGTGCGTATGGAGTGACCAGAAATGATACCGCAATTTAGTCATCATGTTTCCCTTTTTAAGGATCTGTTCAGCTGTCTGTGTAGTTTGTTCACATGTACACATGGGTGACAGACCCGCTTTGAGTCTTCGTGAAAGATTGTCTACTCTGCTGTTTACCGTTCAGAGACGGAACATGATTACCTGTTTTGCACTATGAAAATAGTTGTCAGTGTCTCTGTAGAGGGCTTTCTTCTTAAAGACCAAGATGTTGGTCCTCTTTTCATTGAAGTTTATAGATTGATTTGTATGCACGTGTGTTGTCCCCTAATTTGACAACGTGTTTGCTCTCAAGTTTCTTGTTATGCCACAATATGTCAGTTTCCACCGCAATATTATTCTTCTGTTGGTATTCAATGCGTTTAGTGTGTGTGTGTGTGTTTTTTTTTTTTCTTCCCCAATACATTTGTTTGTCACCGCAGAGGGCTTGCGGAATTGAAAATTCATCACTATGGAATACAAACTGTTGCCATTGACATTATGCTAATGCTGTAATGTTTAGGGCCTGCAATTCTTCTGAATATTTGTAGCAAAATATCCCAGTTGGTGTGCACGTGGATTAAGGTCTGCGATCTGCTCAGATCTTAATCTGTGTCGGACGATTCCAGTAGGTTGATGACTGCTCTCGGATGCATAAAATTCAATCAATCCTTTCTCCAATAACCCTCTTCCTCTTTCAACACATGGTCCTCACATTTTTCCAGTAACTTTTATCAATATTTAATAGCGCGGACTGGATTAGTATCTTGACGTCAGACAATTTGAATATAGTATTGTCAGCTGCCACCTATCCTTTAATTTTTAGCCCACACAAGTCCTATAGGGTTAAAATGAGAATGGTACGGCGGAAGTCTCAAGCACCCATGACGATGCTCTTCTATCAACTTGTCGATTTGATATTTCTTGCTTTTTGGAGTCTGTTTTACAAGGGACAACAATTCTAGCTAGAAATACCTTTCTGGAAATTGTATGGTTTCCATTCGGAGTCATATCTTTATTGCTCCTTTTGTGCTCGATGCTGTAGGTATTTTGTTTTCTTGGGCAACAACATTGATATTATGCATTGTCCATAATTGGACACGACGGTCTATCTAGGGATGGAAGCACAGTATTCTCGAGCCAATCTCTAAATACATTGCCATTCATCTTATTATGATAATCCCTATTGTCTGTATGCTTTGATACGAACACGAGCCCAGCATTCTGTTGTAAGCCATTATGCGTATTACCAGCATGGACCATGACCAAAAGCTGTCCTATACTACTGGCAACATATCGCTTTATCTGTCCATCCACTGATTGCCATTCCTTATCACTTGTGTGGTGCGCATTGATCCACATTTCATCCAAACACACTATGCCATAATTTTCTTTTCGCATTTCCCTTATTTCGCGTAGGTATCTGCTTCTCATGGCTCCTAAATGCGGTTGCTCGCAAAGAATATTTCTACCGCCCCTGTACTTTCAAAAAGTGAAGATAATGTCCTTATAATTTTTCACAAAGTTGTTTTGGATAGCTCTATGTTATTGTTCTTTCTCAACCAAACCCTAAGTTTTCTTACAGTCACTGTTTCCTTGGCATCCAGCATTTTTATAATGCTGGATAATCCTGGATATAAAATCCAAAGTTTTTATACTTTTAGGAGTCTCCGAGGCGAAGTGGTCAAGCCTTTTGACTTGGGCTCCAAAGATCGTGGATTCGATTCCGGGCCGCATCCTTCGGTTCACGAGTTAAATTTTTCGGGGACTTCTGTGGGTCGTCGCTAGAGCTGCGGAGTTCGTGCTTAGTGCGATGCTTTCCGCGCTGCGGAAAGAGACCGAGCCATATGGGATAGAACCCCGTGCAATGATGTCGACCCTGTCGAATTTTAAGAGACTTTTTAAAGCATTTTTATAATAATTCGCCTTATGACATCTTTGTCAAAGCTGTCTACAATAATCTTTCTATGTACCGTTTGGTTATTGCGTGGTGGTTTAATTCCAGATTCTGGTACCCATCAACGAAATGACCGTTTACTCAAACCCAATGCATGCACTGTTCTTTTTTCGGAATTTGTAATAGTATAAAACAGTTTCCTCCGATCAGCTTCTTGACAAAAATATGTGTACAACTTCATAGCGATTCTTTGAAGTGTATACACAATTTCGTATTCAATCTCATTGAAAAATATTCACACATTTCAAAGTTAGCGATAAGTGGTAAGATGTAAAAAAAAAAAAAAAAAACACATATTAATCAGGTTTCATGAAATAACCCACATTTTGAGACACCTCTGAACAGTCCTAGTTTAAACAACGGGGGGAGTTGGCATAAGGCCAATCCCGTGAAAATATTCAACATTGAGCGCTGATTGTTTGGCTACGCTGTAATACATTTAAAAATATGAATTTCATCTCAGACTCGTAAATTATATACCGCATATAAACAAACTTTGATGTCAGAGTCTAAGGTAGTGCCAGCAGAGATGCAGGGACATCGTTACGCCCGCCAGGCGAATAGTCCCTAGCGGGGATGCTGTAACATCGTTACGCCCGCCAGGCGAGTATTAGTTACCTGCCTGCGAGGTTGCCGGCTGACGAGACAGCCAGCGGTCAGGCAAGGACAAAGCAGGACGCACGCAGGCCTCGTGAAGCCACTTCAGGTGGGCAGGCGCGTTGCGAGAAATAGCCAGACAGCTCTGGGACTCGGACTCGACTGGACGTATGATGGGAGAAAGGCTTGTGTAGTTATGTTGCCCGAAAGTCGAGTGCTTGTACATCTTGTGAGACTGATTGTAAGCTGTGGGGTGCTTGTAAGTGTATTGTTATAACTTATGTATTGTGATAATCATCTCTAGATCGTGATCTGTAAATAAATCCATCGAAACTTCGTGTCGTTGAGTCTCAAGTCAAATCACGTTGTATTTGTACTGTCTCACATGTGTTAGGTTAACGAGCCAGGTTTAAGACCCTGACATGTGTGGACGTGGGGGCATTCGTCCGGCTTTAAAATGAACGTGGTTTAAGTAATTAACATTTAAAACCTAGATTTGTGAACTTAGAAATTTTTGTCCAACTTTAGAGTGCATTTAAATGTGATTGTGAAGGCTCATTTTGATATATATATTATTACATTGTCTAAACATGGAGACTAAATGTGAACGTACAGTGCATACATATTGTTTGATCTTGTAAACGTGTAAAACATTTGTGATTGTGGAACTTGTCACCGTTTTGACCTTGTCGACATTGTGAAGTTGTCGCCATTGTGACCTTGTCGCCATCTTGTAAACTTGATGTCTATGTCCTTACTGAATGTCATCTTGATGTAAGTGATGTGTCATCAATGTTGTAAAGTGTGGAGATATAGTTAGATTGTCTGTGTAAAGTGAATTGTGTAAAGCAGAAAGTTTCGGAAAGAAAGTGACTTGTGATTTTGAAAAAAAAATAATTGTTGACTGACAACATTACGACCTACAATTACACTCAACGCCATACAAACCTAATCAAAACTTAGTGACAAACATACACACCACATCAAACAGACGTTAATTTATTTCCTCCAAAAACAAAGCAGGTTTTCTGTGCCATCTAAAACCCTTGCCCGTAGAGGTCATTTGTGTTTTGAAGTAGCGACCCTACAGTTCCTAGTCCGAATTTCAACCGTTCTTCACCGCATCCAAGACACTTGAGTATATTTTTCTTTCTATATACTTTCGGATGCAAATTTAGGCACATATTGCAAATAGAACACAATTGTAAATTGTTCACGTTACTAACAACTTGTAACAAATTGTGTGTCTGATATTTCATTTGCATTTTCCATCATGTCGTCATTAAATGATTTCATTGATATGGGGTTGAAGTTAAAGTTAACAGGTGATGTGTTAACGAAGTGGAGTGAGAAGAAATACTCTGAATACCACGAGCGTGAAGAAAGAGCAGCTGAAAGAGCACTCAAGCAGGCAGAGATTGAAAGAGAGACGGAATTAAAGAAGACAGAGATAGCAGCTCAGAGTAAACGGGAAGAGCTGGAAGTGCAACTAAAAATCAAACAACTTGATACTGAGACTGCCATAAACAAAGAGTCTAAGAAATCTGAGAGACTGGAGAAAGAAAACCAGTACAAGAAATATCAAGGTATCGTAAGAAATTATACCTCGGGTGATTGCATTGCAGCCTTCACCCAAAATTTTGAAACTTTAATGGACCATTACCAGGTCCCATTGTCTGAATGGAATATAATTTATATGAGAAGTTTATCAGGGGAGCCTCTGAAAGTCATAGAGACTATACCCAAAGACCTCAGAAAAGATTACCATTATCTAAAATCAAAGATTATGGCACATTTTATGTTAGATGAGGCAGGTTACAGAGAACAATTCAGTAAGTTTAGCCCCAAATCGACTCAAACGTTCTCTGACTACCTCTGCTTAGTCCGAGATATATTTTCCAAATGGACTTCAGCAGCTAAAATTGATAAGAACTATCAAATGTTAGAAGATCTTATCATCAGAGATAAGGTCATTTCATCTATTCCATCAGCATTTTCAAAGTTTTTGCAAGAGAATGAATGCACAAGTGTGGATGAGATTGAAAGACGTGGTTCGGCTTATTACACAGCCAACAATCATTGTTTTGCCAGTGAAGCTACTGAAACCAATTTTGTAGCATCGGCTAACTATGACAAACCCTATAGTAGGCAAAAACCTTATAAGCCTACATCTGAGAAGTACAACCATTGTAAATATTGTAAAATTTCAGATCATCAAGGTGATGAGATGTGCGACAAGAACCCCGCATATCTTACATATTTACAGAACATCGTAAACAGACAAGATAAGGAGCGTAAATCCTTTAGAAATTTGCGTAAATGTTTTCTCTGTAAGGCGTATGGACATTATCGCCATGATTGTAAAGGTAGGCAAATGACCAAGAAAGCCAATGCCGCCTTATTTGATAGTTCATCATCTGATGAAGAACAATCAGAGAAACACCCTGTGAACTCAGCACAGGCTTTTGATATGTTTAACGCAAATAAATGTACTGTTTGTAATACCTTTTATGAAGATGGTATTTTAACATGCGGCCACTCCATCCCTATTGCCAATGAAGAAGCTAATTTGGGAGTAGATTCCAAAGGCAGAATAAACATCCATCAAGGATATGTGAATGGCAAGCCTGCTACAGACCTTCGGGACACGGGAAGTTCACTGATTGGACTGAAGAGAACGTTCATAATGCCTACAGACTATACAGGCAGGCACGTAACATGCAGAACATTCTCTGGTAATATTGAAAAGTACCCACTAGCATGGGCATATATTCAAACACATTTCCTCACTGGGAAAGTAAAATGCGCAGCATTAACAAACCCGGTGTGTGATATTATAATTGGAAATTTACCAGAAGTAAATGATATGCCTCATGACATAACATCTCTTTGCATTAATGAGATCACAACAGCACCATCAAATGTCATCATTGATACTGTTGTACCACCTAATGAATGTATGGTAGCTAATATAGCACTAAGATCTCATGACATCATTGATAACACTGTTTCATCACCATCTGATATCATTGAATGTGTGAACGCAGTAACTAGATCTACTGCTAGAATGCAAGATGAAATTAATCAAACTGAGGCTATAGAAATGCTTAGCCCAGTATTACTACCTCCTAAAACCATGAAGGAGACTTTTGTAACAGTCCAAAAGGCTGATCCTTCATTGTCAAAATATTTTAATCTGATCGGCAAAAAGCCAAAGTTAACCAGAAATGCAAGATGGCATTTTGCTTTGAAAAATTGTATCCTCACCAGGTATTATACCAGAGGTGACACCACAACAGAGCAAACTGTTTTGCCAATTGAGTATCGTAAGCAAGCCTTACATCTTGCCCATGATATACCTCTTGCAGGGCATATGGCATACGCTAAGACCAGATCAAGATTGTTATTACAGTTTTATTGGCCCAAATTCTGCAATGATATTAAGCAATATTGCAGGAGTTGTGACATCTGCCAAAAACTTGTAAAGAAAGGAAAAAACCCACAGGCAAAGTTACAAGTTACTAACTTAGCCAGTCGACCTTTTGAGAAAATATCTGTCGACATAGTGGGCCCTCTTAATCAGATTACAACAAGAGGGAAATGATATATATTAACCATTATTGATCAATGTAGCCGCTGGCCTGAAGCGATTCCGCTAAAGAACATAACTGCCAATGACATAATGGAAGTTTTCTTCCATATATTTTCACGGATAGGATTTCCAGACACTATCCAATCAGATAGGGGAACTCAGTTTATCGCCGCATCTACTCAAGCTTTCACCAAAATGCTAGGAGTGAAGCAATGTTTCAATTCCCCGTACCATCCTCACTCGAGTGGAATTATAGAAAGTTAACGGTGATTTAAAGCATATGCTTGCTAAAGTCACGCAAGAGCACCCCAATAACTGGGACCTATATTTACCTGCTATTCTCTTTGCTTATCGCGAGGTGCCACATGTTAGTACAGGTTTCTCTCCTTTTGAACTTATCTATGGTGCCAAACTACGTGGCCCATTAAGCATCTACCATCAAATGTTAACTGAATCCACTCCTTTAATCAAACCCATATCATCATACGTATACGTTACATCATTGCGTGAAAGAATCATCAAATCTTGTATAATTGCAAAGGATGCACTAAAATTATCTGGTGCTACATATAGACAATATGCTGACAAAGGCAACAGGACAATAACGTTGACACCTGGACAGGACGTTCTTCTTCTCCTACCTAGTGACAGACACTTATTGACCGATTCTTGGCAAGGACCATTTAAAGTGACAAGACAGATTTCACCTATAGACTACGAGATGCAAATAAAAGACAAACACAAAATATTCCACGTCAATATGCTAAGACCATATTACAATAGAGACAACGAACAAGACGATACAACAGCCTGTACAGTGATAATAGACCATGAAGATGACGAGGCTAGTGACGAAATTCCAACACCTGCATTAGACACGACAAACTGCTTGAAGGAAATTAAAATCAACCCAAAGTTAACTCAAGCAGAAACAGACAGTTGCAAACAGCTCATACAACAGTATGAATTTCATCTCAGACTCGTAAATTATATACCGCATATAAACAAACTTTGAAATCTGTTGTAAAATCTCCAGAACAAAAATTTTTTTGTTGGGTGGACATAATGATAAGTTATATACTAAATCTCATAATTTTCCCTCAGTTGGTTACTGAGATATGGATGTTTATATTGAGGCAAACAAATGTGAATGCACTATAGAATGATGACGGAGTGGTGGGTGTAACGGTTCAGTGAGCACTTGACAGAAAGGGGAGAGGGCGAAGGCAGGAAGGGGAAGGTAGGTAGGCAACCTGTGATGGTAGTCTGACAATGGTATCTAAGCAATCGCAGTGGATGTACAAACAAAGCATGATTTTGTGCCAGTAGACGAATATTAAAGAGCAATGTAGTGTGTACCAAAGTATGATGGTGATACTAACCAAACTCCAGAACATTTCCTCTGATCCACTTTTGGCTGGGTCAATGCAGGGAGGTCAGGTCAATTAACAAATTCCGCCTCAGTGGAGTTTGGAACACATGACCAGGGAGTCTGGCAGGTATGCATGCTTGCCACTGCGTTACCGCTACATCCAAGTAGTGGTTCCAAATATATGTGGCATATCATCATCATCATCATCATCATCATCATCATCATCATCATCATCATCATCATCATCATCATCATCATCATCGTCGTCGTCGTCGTCGTCGTCGTCATCATCATCATCATCATCATCATCATCATCATCATCATCATCATCATCATCATCATCATCATCATCATCATCATCATCATCATCATCATCATCATCATCATCATCATCATCATCATCATCATCATCATCATCATCATCATCATCACATTCTCATTCTTCATCCTAAAATGGGCATGTATTGCGTTATGTCAGTTTATAGATAAGCTGCTATTGCCATATATTTATGTCATTCATGGTGAGGACTAACAGAGTTCAGTCTTTGTGGGGATTAGATAAGTTCGGTCCTTGTGGGGACTGGGTGATTTCAGTCCTTGTGAGGACTGATTAAGTTCAGTCCTTGTAAGGACTGATTATGTTCAGTCCTTGTGAGGACTAAATGAGTTCAGTCCTAGTGAGGACTAACATAGTTCAGTCCTAGTGAGGACTAATAGAGTTCTGTTCCTGTGAGGACTAATAGAGTTTAACCCTTGTGAGGATTTAATGAGACCATTCTTTGAAGAGAGGGCAGTGAACAACTGTGAAGCTACTGAGTTTGGCAGGTCCTCATCAGGATCAACCCAACTAAATAAAGCGTGAGCCCCATAATACCAACCGTACCCAACAAAACACAGCTGGAAAATAATATAACCAGTCCTGTGTAGGACTACTCAAAAGAGAGCAAAAATAGAAAGATAAAAACTCACAGAAAAAAAACCGGATCTCAACTATAACCAACGCTGAAGAAGCAGGCTGCAAGAGGCTGAATATGTATATATATATTTTTCTTCTTCTTCTTAATAGCGAACTGAAATAATGTCTTTATGTTGACGTTTGACTTAAACAGGACGTTCGAGGGTGGAGGGGGAGCAGGGTGTTCATTATAGCTTCAAACCCTGATCTAAAAGCAACTATATAAACGTAAGCTACCATTAGTTTCTGTGGCTAAGGAGTTAGTTAAACGCAGTTCCACAAAAATCCCCGACATACCAAGTCGAAGGCTCGAAACCATACGCAGGTGTATCAGAAGCTCATCGCTGTGCAGTCTTTTGTGTGGTATGAGGCACAGGCCAGTAGTATACAATGTGGTATTTACATCTCAAATATGGAGTCCCTCCAGATTTTTGACGCCATTTTCTACTATATGAAGGGTATATCTCCGCATAGAAAGCGGAGCCAAACCGGATCTCATTTTTGAAAAATTGGCGGGAATATACTTTTGGCTACTCCCGGTGTAACTTCCGGTTGACTTCCGGTCCCTGGGTACCCCCTACCGACTGCCCCACCCACAGGTGCCCTTGCCGGCCGCCTCCGCTTCAGCCGGACCGTTGCTGAGACCATTCAAAGACAACGAGGCAAGCCCCGGGCATGTGGAATACTTATATAGATAAGTATTGTCACTTCCTGCTGACTACTTCCGGTCCATGGGTACCCGCCCACGGTACCCCCAGATGCCTCCACCGGCCCCCTCGGATTCCCCCGACCGCTCCTGAGACCATTCAAAGACAGCGAGGGGAGCCCCGGGCATGTGGAATACTTATATAGATAAGTAGACCAAATAGTCGCCAGGAATCTGGGTTCGAGTCCCAGTCTATGGGTGTGTGTGTGGGTGTGTGTGTATACGCAGTAGGCCGATGTGAGGGCGCGAGGGAATAGGCCCCTACCCCGGATATTAGCTTTTGCCTCCCCCCCCCCAGAGAGAGGCCTTCATACTCACATCGAGATATGAAGAATAGTAAGTAACAAGGTCCTGGCCTGACCCCAAATGTAGTATATACTACACTTTGATCTGAGCCAAAAGGACCATAGACGATGTCACATTACGTCTAACCTGGTCAACCTAAAGGAGAAGGTATAGTAGGGTCAATCATCGGCTCAGAATGATAGTCCTGTGACTAGACAAACACCGAAGCAGTTGAATATGGTTTTACCCTCAGTCTTATCAATCATCAGGTGATTTAAAAATTTTTTTTTTTCAATTGAAATCACTGATATATTTGAATAATCCGCGACAGAGGAAATTTTAATCCAGATCTACACGTGGTGAAAAACGCCGTGATTTTTTTTTCTCCATTTTTTTTTCTTTAAAATCTTTTAATTCATACAAAGCAATGTATATTTACAAGTTGTAGTGTGTGTTTCTTTTGTTTGTGTATATTACAGAGCGTTGCCGTTTGTAAGTGTTAAGTATAACATTGTGAATAAAACAAATACATATATATATATATATATATATATATATATATATATACAGTTATGATAATATGACATTTATGACATAGTGCATGTAGATACACATTCCTTGCATATGCTTCACTTCCACTTCCGCAAGCGGAATGCATGAAACACCTGTCCATCTCTCCCTCTCCCTCTCTCTCTCTCTCTCTCTCTCTCTCTCTCTCTCTCTCTCTCTCTCTCTCTCTCTCTCTCACACACACACACACACACACAATATTTTCTGGAGACCGCAGTACATTTAAATGCCCCGCGCTTGGACAATAAACTTTAAACTATCATTTCCATTAAAATGTGGCTTCTTTGTAATTTCTGGGTCACTTAGCTACTGAGGCGAAGGTCGTTGGTGTTGTTGCCTGATGACAAATTACAGGGTGACGCTCTAGTCCATGATACCTTTTGTTTGGGGAACAAGAATCAGGGATTTACTACTAATAATTAGAGTCCATGGCCTGTCTCCAGGGAGATAATTGGTCCAGAGTTGTGATAGTGTCTGTGTTTCATATACAATGGGGAAGGAATTAAAACCTGGCCACTAAAAGCCACCTTAGCTTACTGGGTACTTAAAGGGCTCATTCAATTTGTTTATACATGGTGGTGCATATTTTTTCTTTTGAAACATATCATTACCATATAACATCATTTTAATACTTGAGATACCGACTTCGTTTAAAGGCTGCTACACGCACGCACGCACGCGCGCACACACACTCATAGACACCCATCCACAATATATTTCATGTTGCACATTCAAATATAATAATGGGAAAATTAATAATAATAGTAGCAGTAATAATAATAGTATTTTTAATAATAATAATATAATTGTAAGATTATTAATACCATCAATAAACACATTTATAGTTGTAGTATCCTTTGTTTAAAACAAATTATTTGCTTCTTCTGTAATATGTGCTGTCTTCAGCCAAATCTTTTACGAGATTTGCGCTTGTGGTGCTAAGAATAGAATGTTTGCGACTTTTTGTTGATAAAGTTGTTGGACAATTTCTTTGTTGATTGTTCTGTAATTGTATAGTGCTTTGTTTCTTAATGTCCATATAAGATTTCTGTACTCTGCCAATAGCACAAGCAGCTTTGTGTGGATGTCTTGTGTGGTGTAAGGAATGGAATTTATCATTATTGCTTTGTAAACATCTGTTCTTTGTTTGGTATGATTGTTTAGGATGTTTTGTAGGAGATTTCTTGTTGACATGATTGTGTTGCATTCGTAATAGATGTGCTCTTCTGATTCTTGGACGTTCCGTCTACAATGCTGACACTGTAGTATTTGTTTAGTTATTTTTGCTGTTCTCTCTGTTGTTGGGGTCATGCTGTAAACAAGCCTATATGTAATTTCCTTTGCTTTTGGGGTAATCGGCTTGTTGTGAATATTAGAGAAAATTCCGGTATAATCTTTTATGAAATATCTATGTCCTCTTTTAATTCTGAGATGTACCGGAGTTGCTTGTAATTTAACTAAATGCCCGTAGATTGTATGTGTTTTCTTGTGTAGTAATTTTTCGTGTCCTTTAATGGCTGAAATACATGTTTTGTAGAACGTTGGGAGAGTGCCAAAGTAATGTGAGGATGTATTCCTAATAGGTTTTAAGTAAGATAGCCTAATTCAAATGTAATAGTGTGCTAAAGGGTGTTTTTCTGGGTGTTGTAGGATTTCACCTACGTGTTTGATCCTAAGTGCTTGTATTTTGGTTGTTATGTCTTGGAGGGCGATACCTCCATCTTGTTTGTCTTGCATGAGTGTAGTATGTTTGATACTGTAGATGGTGCTGCCAAACACAAAGCGTCTAATCTCTTTGTTTATGTTTGTGACAGTTTGACGTGGAGGATCTAGGACTGTGCACAGATATAGTATTTTTGGAATTATATATGTATTAACAATGGTACTTCTACCAAATATGGTAGTTGTTTTGTATTTGTACCTCTGTAACATATCTGTTATTTTCTTCTCTAGATTTTGCCAAGTGTCTTTGTGTGTCTGATTTGGTTGACATGGGAAGATTATTCCGTACACTTTTATAAGATTGTTTGATGTTAAGTCAAATGGAAAATCCGCCTTATTTTTCCATTTGCCTAAGCCCATTATAGTAGATATTTGGACGTTTAATTTTGCCCCACTCCCTTTGGCGAAAAACGAGAACGTTTCCAAAATGATCCGTACCGATTTTTCAGTTGTCGGAAAGAAAATGGTATCGTCCGCATAAGCACGCAGCTTTTGTTCACCCTTCCCTGGTATGAACGTACCCCTGACATTGTCGTCCTGTCGTATCTTTTCTAGAAGTGGCTCTAGAGTGACAACGTACAGTAATGGGGACAAGGGACATCCCTGTCTCACTGACCTAGTCAGCCTGAAAGAATTGGTTAGGGTATGGTTTAATAGAATCCGACTTTCCGGTTTCATATATAAGATTTTGACCCATGTCCGAAAATAATTTCCCACGTTGCAGTGTGAGAGAGTTTTGTGGAGGTATGAGTGAGATTTTCTGTCGAATGCTTTTTCTTGATCTAAAGAGAGAATTGAGGACTGACAGTTTTTCAGATGTGTGTAGTTGATGATGTCCCTTATGAAGTCTGTGTGTAGCTGGATATTGCGGTGTTGCACACTACATTGCTGGCCTTCGTGAATGAGAGATGACGTTACTGGTTTCAATTTATTCGTCAAAGCCTTTGTTAAAATCTTGTAGTCTACATTTAAAAGCGAGATCGGTCTGTAACTCTTTAAAAGTGTCTTGTCGGTGTTCTCCTTTGGAATAAGAGTGATGTAAGACGTGTGGGAGTTCTTGTTTTTGGAAAGATTAAGAGAATACTGTTAGTAAAAGGGGACCTAGAAGAGGAAAGAAAAACTGATAGAATTCAGCGGTAATACCGTCAGGGCCAGGCGATTTACCCTTCTGCATTCCATGAACCGCTTGTGCTATATCTGTTAGTGTTAATTCAGTATCTAGTGTTAGTTTCTGTTCCTCTGTGAGTTCTTTTGTGAATTTCATAAAGTGTTCTTGCACTTGCACCTGTGTGTTTTCCTCTGTATAAAGGTTCTTGTAATAATCTTCAAAGGCTAAGGCTACTTGTTGTTGCTCGACTTGTATATTTCCTTCCCTGTCAATTATCTGGCCTATCTGTCTGCTGCGCTGTATGTTTTGTTCTAAAGATAGGTATTTTTTTACTCGGTATCTCTTTTGTTATAGCTTGTAACTTTGTTCGCAGTAAAGCCCCCTGAAATTGATGATCTCTGTGGAGATCTAATTCTTCCTGTAATGCTATGATGTGTGGTGAATTTTTGTCTGTCTGTAGTAAGAGCTTAATTGCATTTTCCAATACTTTTTCTTGTTGTAGTTTTTGCCTGTGTATTACTGCTTCTAGTGTTTGTGTTCTCTCTCGTATAGTTTGTTTAAGTGTTTCCCAGAGTTCTCGCGCATTACCCTCTGGTATATCGCTTGTGTATGTGAGGATCAGTTTTGTTATGCAATCTACATAGCTGATTGTGTTCTCTCTCGTATAGTTTGTTTCGTAGACAATGTCGGTGTGTGACTCTGGTATCTTCCACTTTAGGAAAAAGTCTGAAGCCAGACAATGGCTAATAATTCTATATATGGTTATATTGCCACAATTAATAAACACGTAATACCAGTGATTAATGCTAGACAAAATAACTCAAGAGATCAGTCTCAATAATATACATTTAATTATTTAACATAATCAGTTAATTGTGCAAATGAATCATTAAAACAATATTTTTTTAAATAACCCAGTTACTTCCCTTACGTATCTTGGAAATAGTTGCGTCCCCTTGATACCAGCAAAGCATGAGGCATGGCATCTGCGCTTATTGTAATGTAGCAATAACCGATTAACGCATGATAGTGAAATTTTGAATATAGTGGTTTTAAATGGCGCTGAATCGCATGAGCCCATCGCCAAATGTATAAAAAATATTGTAAGGTACTTTGCTTTGGTGCCAATGAAGTATTCACATGAAAAGTTGCGTAAATGGTAACACAAAACTAGAATCTATGTCAGAAATTGTACATCTCGAAAGGCAAAACCTGTCGGTATGCGTAGATGGTGACAAATATGCTTTAGTTTGCAGTAATCTTACAAAAGCGGTAAAAACTGCAGCAGCGAGGCAAGCCCCGGACATGTCACGCGAATCAAGCTCCGGACATGTCTTTAGCTCTAAAAATTAGCTTACTATCACAGAATATCACTCAGACATTAGCAAAGTACTTTAGGTCAATCCCAGACGCAATACAAACCTGTGACGATAAATCGAAATCATGCGAGGCAAGCCCAGGGCATGTCATGCGAATCAAGCTCCGGACATGTCTTTAGCTCTAAAAATTAGCGCACTATCGCAGAATACCACTCATACATTAATAAGGTACCTTAGGTCATTGCCAGAAGCAATACAAACCTGTGACGATAAATCGAAATTGTTTTTCATTCATCTCTTTCCTTTTCTCGTTCTGATAAATTAAATGCAACTTTACTGATGTCCCGTGTGAGTGTGTAATGTAGGCGAGGAATGTTCAAATCTCACGCGTTACACGCATGCCATAGCTAACCGCTAACTAATGGTGCTTGTTGTAATGTAATGTAATGATAAACCATCATCAGCGGCATGTGACATGCCGACTGGCGTAGGCTCTCCACAACTCTCGATCTTCCACAATAAATTGTCTTGCACCGCAGCGCGCGGTGTGTGTGTGTGTGTGTGTGTGTGTGTGTGTGTGCATATGTATGCGTGTGTGTGTGCGCGCCGCGTGTGTGCGTAGAAAAATTAAATATTGTCTTTCACCTGAAATATGTTTATAACTGCAATGATGGCTCTTACGTGTGTGTGTGTGTGTGTGTGTTTGTGTGTGTGCGCGTGCGTGTGTGCGCGTGTGTGTGCGTGTGTGCGCGTAGACAAATGTAAATATTGTCTTTCACCTGAAATATGTTTATAACTGCAATGGTGGCTCTTACGTGTGTGTGTGTGTGTGTGTGTGTGTGCGTGTGTGTGTATGTGAGTGAGTGAGATCACCATTTTTCTATTGCATACTGGTCAATGCGTGAAGACTGGATACCGTACTTATCTCATTTTGTGTGCTGGTCGTAATTCATAACGTCGGGGCGTGCATACGGATATGAGGGGGTGTGATGGTGTTTCAATACGGGTCCGCCGAATGGGGGAGTGGCTGTGCAGTGGGCGTAAGACAGGTTGTCGATAGTAAAAAGGTGGGCAGGTCAGGTGTCTAAAGCGGTATACCCACGTGTAAACAATTCAACACAGTTTCCGACTAAGCCTTGCTCATAGTCATAGAGGAGAGCTATGATCACCGATACCACTCGAGGAAGACATGTCCTTTATCTAACAACTAGTGGCTCATACAGCACAACATAGCAGAAGTATAAATCTACGCACGAACACAACAAACTGTCCCATCTCGACCTTAGGCGACCCATGTAACATGACATGTCACGTGTCAACTGTCCTAACCAGCGACGTTATCATGTCTCGAATCGCGAATCGACACTTTCGTTACCTCTCTATGTGTCCATAAGTATCTATGCATCGTTCCCTAGAAACCCGTTTCCAAGACCTATATAGGAGTAGGGGCGCTAACTCACGCGGGTCACCATACATGTGAGTTATTCCATTACAGCGTCAACATTGCAGCTGAAAGCTCTCTCTCTCTCTCTCTCTCTCTCTCTCTCTCTCTCTCTCTCTCTCTCTCTCTCTCTCTCTCTCTCTCTCTCTCTCGTCTATATCCGTTAGGGTGGTCCACCAAGTAACACCACAGAACATCCCGACCTCAATACAATATAAGGCAGTTTCGACTGTAGCATACACAACTATAACCAAGTCATCACATTGTCCGACTAAGCCTTGCTCATAATCATAGAGGAGAGGTGTAATCACGACACCAGTCGAGGAAGACATGTCTTTTACCTAACAATTAGTGGCTCATACACCAACGAGTGTATACCACAAGGTAACAGATGTATAAGTCTGCATACGAACACAACAAAAATGTCCCAACTCGACCTTAGGCGACTCATGTAACATGACATGCTACGTGTCCGTTGTCATAAACAACAACGTTACACGTCTCAAATCGCACATCGACACTTTCATTACCTCTCTATGTGTCTATACGGACTTTACATCTTTCTCCAGAAACTCATTTTCAAGACCAATACATGTTTTACAACTTGTCTGCTCAGTGTCATGCTTCACCACCGACACCAGTCGAGGAAGACATTCTTTTACCTAAGAACTAGTGGCTCGCACATCAACGAGAGGCTAGTGCATGATAGCAGATGTATAATTCTACATACGAACTGTCGTGTATCCGTTTAAAGTGTCGTCCCTGGAGTGAGAGGAATCAACACCCACATTTTATTTAAACCCCTTATCATTATCCTGGAGAAACCACTAGAATCCGTCTACAAAACTCCGTCAGTTTATGGACACCTCTTTGTCTCTTTCTATCACTGCTGTATCATGCCCCCTCTCATTCTTCCCCAACGCAATATACTCAACAACTCTAGCTTCCAACAATTAATAACAATTAATTTATTAAAAGAAAAGTGTAATGTATGTGAGAAGCGTATGTGAAGAATGTGTGACGTGTTCTATAATGTGTGTAGAATCGGACTTCAGATCACTAGCCCAGTCAGTTCATCCTTGCAAGGACACACCACAGCATGTTAGGTCAGCACAAGACAACCTCACCCGGAAATGTATCTCTCCTGCCAGACACTGACATTCTTCTGTAGCTACCTGGTAATCCATGCATATGATCATCCGAAATAGATACCGTTTGTAAGTTACCACTGATCATGGACCGGTTGCACACTGCACATTATAAGTTCCTATCTTCTTCTTCTTCAGCGTTCCGAGCCATTGAGGTTCTTTGCTGCAAATACAATCCGTCTCCATTCGTCTCTCTGGTGGACCTTCTCTTGCCAGTCGTTGATTCCAAGTGCTTGCAGGTCTGTACATGTATTATCTCTCCACCGCCTTCTTGGTCTACCTCGGGGTCTACGGTCATTTATTTCCTGAGTGTAAGCGAGTTTTGTTTCCCTATTATCTTCCATTCTTTCTATATGCCCCAGCCATTGTAGTCTATTAGCCTTCATGATACCAGTGATTAGCGGGGACTTAAACATATCATAAATGTCTTTGTTACTTCTTCTTTTCCACTCTCCACTTTGTGTATCCCTAATGGGTCCAAAGATGCGTCTTAAAATTTTGTTCTCAAAGGTTTGTAACAAGGCTTCGTCTCCTTTCGTTGTACTCCAGGTTTCAGAGCCATACAGCACAACTGGTCTGATCAGTGTTTTGTATATTGTGATTTTGGTGTTACGAGATAGCGCCTTTGATTTTAGTAGATGTTGTAGTGCATAGTATATCTTATTTCCAGAGTTGATTCTAGTTTGTATTTCTTCCCTTATGATGTTGGAGCAGTTGAAGATCGTACCCAGGTATTTGTATGTTTCCGTTCTTTTAATGGTCATATTATCTATTTGTAAGTGGCCAGAGTTTCTAGCCATTCCGTCTCTTGAAATTACCATATATTCTGTCTTATCTTGGTTGATAACCAGCCCCATCTGTTGGGCTTTTCCCTTTAAGTGAGTCAATATTTCCAATGTCTTTTGTTCACTTTGCCCTATAATATCTATATCATCTGCATAACCAAGCAGCTTGGATGTTCCTCCAATATCACATTCCTCCTTTACCTTCCTTACAACTTTCTCTAGAGCCAGATTGAAGAGTAGCGGCGATAGTGCATCACCCTGTTTCAAGCCAGATGTTATTTGGAAGGGGTCTGATTTCCTGCCTTTATATGTTACTATATTATAAGTATCTTCCATGCATAGTCTGGTCATGTTGATTAACTTCCTTGGTATTCCAAATTCCTGCATAGCATTCCATAGACTATTCCTATGGACACTATCATAAGCCTTTTTAAAATCCACAAAAATGTTATGGAGATCTCTTTTATATTCCCAATGTTTCTCGGCTATTTGTCGTAAGATAAATATCTGATCTATTGTTGATCTGTTTTGTCTAAACCCCGCCTGGTAGTCACCTAATATGTCTTCTGAATATGGTTTTAGTCTATTTAGTAATACTGCAGATAGTATCTTATAGCTTGTGGACAGTAGTGATATTCCTCTATAATTTCCACATTGGAACTTGTCTCCTTTCTTAAAGATAGGTATCAATAATGACTCTTTCCAGTCATGGGGTAATTCTTCTGTCCTCCAGATTTTTATTATTAGTTCGTATAGCTTTTGATGTAATGCATGGCCACCTGCCTTTATAAATTCAGCAGCAATTCCATCAGTCCCAGTTGCCTTATTGTTTTTAAGTCGTGTGATTACATATAGGATTTCTTCAAATGTAGGTTCTTCAATTTGTGGTTCGCATGTTAGAACCTCTTCCTGTGTGAAAATGTTACTTGGAGCTTCACAATTTAGTAATTCAATAAAATATTCTTTCCATGTGTTGCACATTTCCTCATTGGTATTTATCATATTCCCATTTTTGTCTTTTAAACCATATGTGTTTTGTTGGTGCCCTCGTTTCATTGACTTCAGTTCTTTAAAAAATTTTCTGGATTCATTTTTCTGGTGATTAGTTTCCATATCTTTGATTATATTATTCATATATTCTCGCTTCTGCTGTCTGACTATTTTTGTAGCCTCTTTACATTCATTTCTATAATGCTCTTCCTTTTGGATGTTATTGATGTCATTTAACCATACATGTCTGGCATTCTTCTTCCTAATGACTGCTTCTTCACATTTTTGATTGAACCATCTGTTCTTTCTATGCGTGGTTAACACACCGAGACATTCTTCTGCGGTAGACTGAATTGTATTCTTGATGTTCAACCAAGTTTGGTCAATGCTTTCCTCCAAAGGGTTTTGCAGAGTTTCAAGTTTACATTTTATTTCATATGTAAATTTCTCTTTGACTGTAATGTCTTGCAGTTTTTCTCTGTTATAGGTTGGGTTTAATCTTTGTAATTTAGTATAGAAAGCTCTCTTAAGTTTTATTTTAAATTTTGCTCCAACGAGGAAGTGGTCACTGTGGCACTCAGCTCCTCTATAACTTCTGACTTGCTGTATGTTTGATGCATTTCTGTTGTTAATTAAAATGTGATCTATTTGATTATAGGTTCTCTTGTCACATGATTTCCAAGTTTGTTTGTGTATATCCTTTCTTTGTAGTCTGGTACTGCTAATCTGCAGTCCTTTGGCTTCTGCCAGGTTGATGACTCTCCATCCATTATCATTTGAAGTTGTATGTAGGCTTTCCATACCGGCCACTTTTTTATTAGTTTGCTCTCTACCTATTTTTGCATTGAAGTCTCCTAGCACAATCAGGATGTCCTGTTTGGGGGTTTCTTCTATGACATCTTCCAGATCATTATAAAAGTCTTCTTTAATATCATCTTCTTTTTCTTCAGTAGGTGCATGTACATTAATCATCGTTATATTTTTCCATTTACCTTTTATTCGTAATTTACTAATCCTGTCATTAAAAGCTTTAAAGTTTAAAACGTTCCCCCATAACTCTTTTTTGATGACAAATCCTGTTCCTAATTCATGTTTATTTTGGGTGTTTCCTCCATATATTATAATCATTCCATTTTGCTCTAAAGTACCCTCTCCTGGCCACCTTATTTCTTGAATTGCTGTTATATCCATTTGATATTCAATCAGCTCCCGGGTTAGTTCTTCGGCCGCTCCAGCTCGATATAGTGTCCGTACATTCCATGTTCCAAATCTCAAAAGTCCTTTAACGTTCCAAGGTCGTTGTCCAGATAAGTCAGTCCGATATCGAGGCTCATGTATTTGTTTCGTAACAAAGAAAGGTTTTTACAAAGGTGGGGATGTTAACCCCACGCTTCAACCCCCAACCTGGAGGACCAGGGTGTTTCTCTTTGTCTGTTCTCTACCCTTTGACCTGTCCGGCTTGGGAGGCCCTGCTGGTAGCTACGCTACCGCCGGCATAGCTCTCAGGGTCATTGAGAAACTCAAGCTCCCCCACCACTATGGGGTCACCCCACCACTATATTATAAGTTCCTATAGTTCCTAAAAATGTACAAATCTCTGTACTGTGAAACTAAGTATCACTGTTGTTGGTAGTAGACTTGACCCTATCTATTGTCTATAGTGTCTCAATTACAATGTCCCTTGTAATGTTTCACTGGAATCTACCACACCATGTGAATGTTACATTTAAAGTTCTCGTGTAGTTACTAATGTTCGTATGATGTGTGGTGTATCAACAAACATCACCCATCCTAGGTGAACCTTAACACACTGGAATCGTTAAATGGTTTCGCTCATCTGAGTCCTGTTCCCGTGGACCCTCCTGATCATGGGCCCAGCGTAACCACTATTGAACAACCTTTTTCCTTGGACGTTATTCATTTTCCGCAAGTAAAAAACATTTACTGTTCAACTGGTGTTGATCTTCCCAATCGGAGTAACACTTCTTCAAAACTCGTGTAGAGCTTCTTCGTAACTGGCAGTGAACCTGTTAAAGAAATAACACACCTGGTGAAAGCACTCATCATTGATCCTACCAGCTGAGTGTAGGCCACTGGCCTCGCTCAGATAAATACAGTGAACCAAACTCTGTCATGGACAGATGAGCTCATCACATAGGTCTGCATTAGAGCAAGACAAGGGAAGACCAAAATAGAAATTGCAGGACCCCAGTAGCCACCCCACTGTAAGATCCCACCATTGGACATATCCCCTATTCCCCACCCAACTTCAATCTCTCCTAATATCACTTCACTACACTATTCTCACTAGCAGAGCTAATTCTCACTTCACTACTCTATTCTCAACTAACAGAGCTAATCATTTCCTCACCCTAGCTAGTTTTAACAAGGCGACTGCCTATATTAATTAGGTCTAAATACACTATACGCAATACCTTATGCAACACCGCATCACTCCTGGATGGCCTCTACAATTTGCCATAAAGACACATGTTATTTAATCTGTAATTAAATCTAACACTGTAGAGCTCTCCGAATTCCTATCAGCGGTAACAGAACCACGTCAGCTCTAGTCAACTTTCTTGTCTACACTACTTGTAAACAAGTCATGTTGTTTTGTCAAAGAGCCTTGGAGTGTTCTAGTGAAGTTCTTTGATGTCAACACATCAGAGGGTTCCAGGGGCAGACTATCCATTTCAGAATTCTCTCCCCTTTGTTTAATCAATGCAAAAGTTGCTCCTCTTGTTTCAACATCCAAAACAAGGTAGCCTGTTTCCTGCATTCTCCCAATCGGGTCACAATAACAAGCCCACAATTTTCTGTCTTGTGGGGACTTTCAAAACCGACTGTATTGTTTGATCTTACCGACTCCCCGTAGTAAACAACTTGTAGTGGCGAATACAGCCTCTCGCTGTTATTTTTATCATGTGATTGTTAATTTACAGTGATTTCACGACACAAACACAACAAACTGTCCCAGCTCGACCGTAGGCGACTCATGTAACATGACATGGCACGTGTCAGCTGGCCTAGCCAGTGATGTTACACGTCTCAAATCGCGCATCGACACTTTCATTACCTCTCTATGTGTCTACACGGACTTTACATCTTTCTCCAGAAGCTCATCTCGACCTTAGACGACTCATGTAACATGACATGTCACATGTAAACTGTCCTAACCAGCGCCGTTATCATGTCTCGAATCGCGCATCGACACTTTCGTTACCTCTCTATGTATCCATCTAGGTCTACGAAGACTGAACATGGATCAACGTATTATACAGTCTGCTCTTTCAAATACTGCTCTATGGTTTGATTTGTGGCAGCCCTTAATATCCCTCGCACACAGCAAAGGTGAAAGGTGTGTTAAATCGTAGAGTGAGTAGGGTGACCAGGCTTCATTGCCATAAATATACTAAGGACTCATGACTGATAGCCAAGTAATTTTGGTCTGACAGTAAGCATCCTGTTCCCCCGGACTCATTTTGCTAACCTGTTCATTGTTGTAACTGCCTTACCAGTCCTGGTGTCGATGTTATCGTGATCTAAAGATAATGTGCTATTTTACCACTGATCCTAGATATGTACAATGGTCTACTATTCCCACTTCGGTGTCGTCAATAAAGATTGATGGTACCCTATGGGCACTTTGTGACATAATCTGAGTCTTCGTTTCCTAAGTGGTGAAATATGTGACATAATATAAATCTTTATTTTCTAAGTGGTAAACATAATTCAGAACAAACGGTAGAGAATACCGCTAGTAGCTGGTGGTGTAACAGACACATACCTTCTGAATTATGTAATTCTGAATTTATTGCAGTCCCAAAGAAATCAGAAGCCTTGGAATTTGATCAGCATAGAACAATTAGTATAATGTGTCACATCACAAAGGTCTTGCTACGACTTATCATGCAAAAAGTGAGGAAGAAAATACACCCTGAAATAGGAGAACAATGTGGGTTTGTAGAAGGAAAGTGTACATCACAGTAAATGCTGTGTATATACTGCATTCAGCTATTGAACATTCTATAGAAGTAAACAAAGATATACATCTTTGCTTTATTGACTACACAAAGGCTTTCGATATAGTAAGACATGTCAACATGGTAGATATGCTTTCAGATCTACACATCGATGGGAAAGACATTAGACTTATAAAAACATATAGTGGAAACAACAAACCGACATAAGGATTGATAATCAAGTCGGACAATTATGCAAATAACAGCTGTATTTCAGAAAATGAAATGTATCTTATGTAATAAGTCACTATGATTGAATGAAAAAATAAAATTTCAACAATAAACTTGTACAAAAATTAACAATAAAATTTCTCTTTTATGTTTCCAATTTGAATGTTTTATGTAGAAATTTAATTAACACACGCGCGCACATACACACGATTACATATTCACACACACACACACACACACACACACACACACACACACACACAGAGACAGACAGACACACACACACACACACACACACACACACACACACCGCGCGCTGCGGTCCAAGACAATTTATTGTGGAACTTCGAGAGTTGTGGAGAGCCTACGCCAGTCGGCACGTCACATGCCGCTGATGATGGTTTATCATTACATTACATTACAACAAGCACCATTAGTTAGCGGCTAGCTATGGCATGCGTGAGATTTGAAAATCCCTCGCCTACATTATACACTCACACGGGACATCAGTAAAGTTACATTTAATTTATCAGAACGATAAAAGAAAAGAGATGAATGAAAAACAATTTCGATTTATCGTCACAGGTTTGTATTGCTTCTGGCAATGACCTAAGGTACCTTGTTAATGTCTGAGTGGTATTCTGCGATAGTGCACTAATTTTTAGAGCTAAAGACATGTCCGGAGCTTGATGACATGCCCGGGGCTTGCTTAGCATGATTTCGATTTATCGTCGCAGGTTTGTATTGCATCTGGGATTGACCTAAAGTACCTTGCTAATGTCTGAGTGGTATTCTGTGATAGTAATCTAATTTTTAGAGCTAAGGTCTTGTCCGGAGCTTGCCTCACAGGACATGCCCGGGGCTTGCCTCGCTGCTGCGGTTTTTACCGCTTTTGTGAGATTACTGCAAACTAAAGCATATTTGTCACCATCCACACATACCGACAGGTTTTGCCTTTCGAGATTTACAATTTCTGACATAAATTCTATTTTTGTGTTACCATTTACGCAACTTTTCATGTGAATACTTCATTGGCACTCAAGCAAAGTACCTTACAATATTTGTTTATACATTTGGCGATGAGCTCACGCGATGCAGCACCATTTAAAACCACTATATTCAAAATTTCACTATCATGCGTTAATCGGTTACTGGGACATTACAATAAGCGCAGATGCCATGCCTCATGTTTTGCTGGTATCAAGGGGACGCAACTATTTCCAAGATACGCAAGGGAAAAAACTGGGTTATATAAAAAAATATTGTTTTAATGATTCATTTGCACAATTAACTGATTATGTTAAGTTAATTAAATGTATATTATTGAGACTTATCTCTAGTGTTATTTTGTCTAGCAATAGTCACTATCTATATGGTTTTACGTGTTGATTAATTGTGGCAAAATACCAATATATAGAATTATTAGCTATAGTTTGGCTTCAGACTTTTTCTGAAAGTTTAAGATACCAGAGTCATAACTTGTTTCTCTTCACAACGTAACAAAAAAATAATATTCGCTTTCTGTGGTTGTTATTATTATTATCACTATCATTATCATTTTTATTTTTTACTATCATTACCCTACCCCCTTAACCTTAGTATCATTAATTAAATAAGTATTAATGATATCACCTTTATTATTTTACAACTTCATCCCCTATGTTTCCCCCCCCCCCCCCCCTTTGTTTAAGGTTTGTTGCTTTTGCTACCACCCCCACTGGTCAGTTCAAACATTTGTCCTGCCTGTACCATCATTAAGGGTGGTCGGAGGGGCATTGGAGTGAAAGCGATTAGTGGGAGTGCGGCAAGGTAAACAAAAATGTAAAGATTTCCCTTTCTCCTTGTCACCCCTTTTGAATCATGTGAGGGAGTGTTGAAGGAATAAATACAAAATCACATATGGTTACCAAATCAAAAATACTGAAATAAATTTGTGCAAATACAAATGATTGAGGAAATGAGGGGGGGGGGGGGGGGAAACCAACTCCCTGTACTACAACTATTATTAAAAACTATATTTGGCTTGTGTATGTACACTGCTATGCTATGTTAACACCATTCGAAAGAAAATCATCCTAGCAAATGGAAACCACAATTGGCAAAAAGTTTATCATTTTCATAACCATTATTACCATTGCTAGTTTTTTTTAGATTGGCTATTATTACCCTCAGTATGTCTCTTCTTGTCATTATTATTATTGTCATCATTAGTAATAAACAAAATCCCTTTCCCATGTACCCCCCATCCCCTTGCTCATGGTTTGTTGCTGCCTTTGCTGATACCCACACCGGTTTGGCTCAAATATCTATCCTGCCTTTACCATCATTGCCCAGATAGTGGTGATAAGGGCATTGATGGAGTGAAACAAATTGGTGAGAAGATGGCAAGGGAAACAAAAATGTAATGATTGTTAAAATGTTGTGCAAATACTGATGCTTGTTTACTTTTTACATAAAGAAAAAAAAAAAAAAAAAGAGGAAGGGAAAAAATGAATGAACCCTTACAAATAAGAAAAAAAATAAGCAAGGAGAAAAAGATAACAACTCCTTTTACTTCTACTATTATTGAACATTGCATGTTGCAAGTATATGTAAAATTAAAAAATAAAAAAAAAATAAGCAAGGAGAAAAAAGACAACCAACTCCTTTTTACACCTACTATATTATTTAACAGTGCAGGATGCAATTGTCATTGTATGTACCTGCCATATTTTTAACACCATGCCTAAGAAAATCATTTTAGCAAATGGAATCACATGTTTGGAAAATGTGATCATTAATCAAAACAAATCCTACCATTGTGTTTATTAATATTAGCATTGCTGACATCACCCTTAGTAGGTTTTTATTCCTTGTCATTATTATTATAAGATGTATTTCATGTAAACACCATTCCTAAGGTAATCAATTTAGCACATAAAATCACATGTTAAAACTATTATTTATTATCATTGAGTCTATCACTAGTCTCGGCACTGTTATTCCTTGTCACTATGATAATTATTTATGTATTTGGTTGTTACTTTGCATCATTATCATGTAATCACTATTAATAAATATGGCTTTGTAAACGCGTATACTCTCAAATCCCCCTTTCCCACCCTTTTGATACTGTGATTGTTGTCTCTGCTGCCACCCCCGCCGTTTTGTTTCAGTTCTGCACCGCCATGTTTATCATCACCGAGGGTGATAGTACTTGGTAGGAGTTTTTTGGAGCTGACAAGAGAGCGGGGCGGCAGGGGAAATAATAACAGCCCGCTACCATCACGCTTTTGATTTAAAATATTTCCTTACAACAATGTCAATGGAACAATGTTTAAATGTATAAAATATTTGTAATTTTTGCGCATATGTCACCTACACGCCCACATGCAACGCTCTGTAAAAACACGCACACAAATACTGAACACACAGTACGCATGTAACAACACAAACAATACAAATGCAACAACTACCCCTCCTGCATTGTAAACTAGGATACTCCTTTGACAACCCCCCCCCCCTTTCCCCCCCCCACCTTTTCGATACTGTTCTTTTTGATGCTGCTGCTGCCTTCACCGGTCGGTTTTAACAAGTTTTTACTGCCTTGTTCCTCATTACCAAGTGGTGATGATGGTATTGGTGGGGTTGGAGCTGACAGGTGAAAGGGTGGCAGAAAGAAAATAATGGTATACTACCGTCTTGTTGTTTGTCTGTACTCGTTTTTTCGTTACCCTTCATTTCAAATGTAAAAATGTTGAAACAAATGTAAAAATTTGCGCATATGTCACCTACACTTCCATATGCAACGCTCTGTAACAACACGAACAATACAAATGCAAATGTTTCTTAACACTCAATAAAAGTTTAAAAAAAAAAAAAAAAAAAAAAAAAAAAAAAAAAAAAATTTCTGTGGTTGTTGATTCACTGTGGTTGTTGTTCTGATTCACTGACAGCTAGCTTCAGACTCACGAGATCGGTAAGACAAGGATGCCCCTTATCACCACTCCTGTATGTGCTCACTCTAGAACCTTTATTAGAGAAGATAAGGCAAGACACTAGTATTAAAGGAACCTTCCTGCATGGGATAGGAGAGCAGAAGCTCATCGCCTAAGCAGATGACACTGCCTTCTTTCCCACCAGCAACACATCAATAAGGAATATACTCCACACCTTTACCCATTTTGGAAAAGGCAGTGGAGCCAAAATTAATGTACAGAAATCACAGATAATGGGCCTGGGAAAGTGGAAACAAAAGGCTGATTTCCCTCCAGATCTGAAACACATAGACACCATGAAGCTGTATGGGATCACATTTCCATGCGATCCCACAGAAACACACAGACAGACATGGCACGCACTGACCGAACAGATCACAGACATGTTACACAGGTATAGGTACAAGACATCCACAATATTTGGTAGAAGCACAATAGTCAACACATACATATTACCCAAAATAATATATTTAGCGACAGTACTGGACCCTCCTAAACAGACCGTCACAAACATAAACAAACAAATCAGACGCTTCATCTTCACCAACACGATACACAGCATTAAACACAAAACTCTCATACAAGACAGGAAACAAGGCGGGATTTAACTACAGGACATCCAGACAAAAATACTGTCACTTAGAATCAGTCACATAGGTAAAATCATCAGACACCCAGAACAGAACAGACTAGCACTATACTACATAGGCCACAACATCAAACATCTCACACCTCTTAACAATGCAACTGCACACTACCAGGGAAGACTGCCAACATTCTATCAGACATGCATACAGGCAATAAAAGGACACGAACAGTTAATACAGCAAACAACACACACAATATACAAACATTTAGTTAGAGAACAAGCACCATCACTAAGACTTAGGATTAAAAGAGGACACAAATACTTCATGACTGACTTCACATGCACCTTTTCAAACCTACACAACAAACACATAACACCAAAAGCTAGGGAGATCACATATAGACTGTTATACAGTATGACCCCCCACAACACAGGTAGAAGCATACATATCCAAACAATGTCAATTATGTAGAAACAACACACAAGAGACAGAGGAACACATTTATTATACGGGTCCAACAATTACTGCCACACGCGCAACACTCAAACACCTCATACAAACACACACAGGCAAACAAACCGACATATATAAAGCAATTTTTCTCAATACTATACCAATGACATCTAAGGACATACATACAAAACTACTTGTAGCACTTTCTTACTACAGACAACTTATATGGACCTGCAGAAATTTTGCCAGATACAAACACCACACATATAACACACATTTAGTTTCCTTCATGTACACGCACAAAATATCACAACTCTTTCCAGAGTTGGTATAAATGGTATACCAACTCCGTAAATTTTGAAAATTTTTTGGTAATTTTGGTATACATGAGTGAGAGAAAGACAGAAGAAACTGTGAATGAATGGTGAGAGGATGATTAAAAAGATCACATATGGTCAAAAGACCAACGGAAAATCCCTTATGTAAAGAATAGTGGAAGTATAAATGCTTGTTTAATTTGTTTCAATAATGGTTTCACCCTTATACACAAGGGGGAAAAGAAAAGAGGAGAAAAGAAAATTAAACTCCTCCCATTCCAATGTACTATTTATGAAATGTTTTGCTTTAAATGAACTTGTTGTGCTAAACTACCACCACAACTAAGATGATCATTTTAGTAAATAAAATCACATATCATTTATACTAATATTATTATTATTATTATTATTATTATTATTATTTATTTTATTATTATTAGTATTATTATTACTATCATTTACATTATTATTTTTTACTATCATTACCCTACCCTTTTTATCCTTAGTATCATTAATTAAATAAGTATTAATGATATCACCATTATTATTTTACAACTTCATCCCCCATGTCCCCCCCCCCCTTTTTTTTGTTTAAGGTTTGTTGCTTTTGCTACTACCCCCACTAATTTGTTTCAAACATTTGCCCTGCCTGTACCACCATTACAGTGGTCATAGGGACATTGGTGCAGTGAAACCAATTGGTGAGATAGTAGCGAGGAAACAACATGTAAAGACTTTCCCCTATCCTTGTAGTCAATACCTACCTTATCATCCTTAGTATCATTGATTTTATAAGTATTATTGTATAATATAAGTATAATATTATATATATTACCATTGCTGGTTTTTATATTGGCTGTTATTACCCTCAGTATGTCTCTTCTTGTCATCATTATTATTGTCATCATTAGAAATAAAACAAAAACCCTTTCCCATGTGCCCCCTCCCCTCGTTCATATTTGTTGTTGCCTTTGCTGATACCCACACCGGTTTGGTTCAAAAAAGTATCCTGCCTTTACCATCATTGTGATAGTGGTGATTAAGGCATTGGTGGGTTGGAACAAATTGGTGAGAGGATGGCAAGGGAAACAAAAATGTAAAGATTGTAAAAATTTTGTGCAAATGCTGATGCTTGTTTACTTTTTACAAAAAGTTAAAAAAAAAAAAAAAAAAAAAAAAAAAAAAAAAAAAAAGAGGAAGGGAAAAAATGAATGAACCCTTACAAATAAGACAAACAAAAAAAATAAGCAAGGAGAAAAAGAAAACCAACTCCTTTTACTTCTACTATTATTGAACATTGCATGTTGCAAGTATATGTATTAAAAAAAAAAAAAAAAATAAGCAAGGAGGAAAAAAAGATAACCAACTCCTCTTTACACCTACTATATTATTGTACAGTGCAGGATGCATTTGTTAATTTATATACCTGCCATAATTTAACACCATTTCTAAGAAAATCATTTTAGCAAATGGAACCACATGTTTGGAAAATGTGATCATTATCAAAAGAAATTTTATCATTGTGATTTTTAGCATTGCTGTTATCACCCTTAGTAGTTTTATTCTTTGTCTTTATTATTATAAGATGTATTTCATGTAAACACCATTCCTAAGATAATCAATTTAGCACATGGAATCACATGTTAAAACTATTATTATCATTGAGATTGAGTCTATCAGTACTATCACTATCACCCTTAGCAGTGTTATTCCTTTATGTATTTGGTTGTTATTGGCATTATTATCATTATAATCACTATTAATATATATGGCATTGTAAACGCGTATACTGTCACATCCCCCTTTCCCACATTTTTGATACTGTGATTGTTGTCCCTGCTGCCACCCTCACCGGTTGTTTGTAAACAGGTTTGCACCGCCATGTTTTATCATCACCGAGCTTTGGTGATGGTACTTGGTAGGAGTTTTGGAGCTGACAGGAGAGCGGGGCGGCAGGGGAAATAATAGCAGCCCACTACCATCACGCTGTTGATTTAAAACATTTCCTTACAACAATGTCAATGGAGGAATGTTTAAATGTATAAAATATTTATATTTTTGCGCATATGTCACCTACACGTCCACATGCAACGCTCTGTAAAAACACGAACAATACAATTCGCAACCACTTTAACACTCAATAAAAGGTGTTTAAAAAAAATAAATTTCTGTGGTTGTTGTGATAAGACAAGGATGCCCCTTATCACCACTCCTGTATGTTCTCACTCTAGAACCTTTATTAGAGAAGATAAGGCAAGACACTAGTATTAAAGGAACCTTCCTGCATGGGATAGGAGAGCAGAAGCTCATCGCCTATGCAGATGACACTGCCTTCTTTCCCACCAGCAACACATCAATAAGGAATATACTCCACACCTTTACCCATTTTGGAAAAGGCAGTGGAGCCAAAATTAATGTACAGAAATCACAGATAATGGGCCTGGGAAAGTGGAAACAAAAGGCTGATTTCCCTCCAGATCTGAAACACATAGACACCATGAAGCTGTATGGGATCACATTTCCATGCGATCCCACAGAAACACACAGACAGACATGGCACGCACTGACCGAACAGATCACAGACATGTTACACAGGTATAGGTACAAGACATCCACAATATTTGGTAGAAGCACAATAGTCAACACATACATATTACCCAAAATAATATATTTAGCGACAGTACTGGACCCTCCTAAACAGACCGTCACAAACATAAACAAACAAATCAGACGCTTCATCTTCACCAACACGATACACAGCATTAAACACAAAACTCTCATACAAGACAGGAAACAAGGCGGGATTTCACTACAGGACATCCAGACAAAAATACTGTCACTTAGAATCAGTCACATAGGTAAAATCATCAGACACCCAGAACAGAACAGACTAGCACTATACTACATAGGCCACAACATCAAACATCTCACACCTCTTAACAATGCAACTGCACACTACCAGGGAAGACTGCCAACATTCTATCAGACATGCATACAGGCAATAAAAGGACACGAACAGTTAATACAGCAAACAACACACACAATATACAAACATTTAGTTAGAGAACAAGCACCATCACTAAGACTTAGGATTAAAAGAGGACACAAATACTTCATGACTGACTTCACATGCACCTTTTCAAACCTACACAACAAACACATAACACCAAAAGCTAGGGAGATCACATATAGACTGTTATACAGTATGACCCCCACAACACAGGTAGAAGCATACATATCCAAACAATGTCAATTATGTAGAAACAACACACAAGAGACAGAGGAACACATTTATTATACGGGTCCAACAATTACTGCCACACGCGCAACACTCAAACACCTCATACAAACACACACAGGCAAACAAACCGACATATATAAAGCAATTTTTCTCAATACTATACCAATGACATCTAAGGACATACATACAAAACTACTTGTAGCACTTTCTTACTACAGACAACTTATATGGACCTGCAGAAATTTTGCCAGATACAAACACCACACATATAACACACATTTAGTTTCCTTCATGTACACGCACAAAATATCACAACTCTTTCCAGAGTTGGTATAAATGGTATACCAACTCCGTAAATTTTGGAAATTTTTTGGTAATTTTGGTATACATGAGTGAGAGAAAGACAGAAGAAACTGTGAATGAATGGTGAGAGGATGATTAAAAAGATCACATATGGTCAAAAGACCAACGGAAAATCCCTTATGTAAAGAATAGTGGAAGTATAAATGCTTGTTTAATTTGTTTCAATAATGGTTTCACCCTTATACACAAGGGGGAAAAGAAAAGAGGAGAAAAGAAAATTAAACTCCTCCCATTCCAATGTACTATTTATGAAATGTTTTGCTTTAAATGAACTTGTTGTGCTAAACTACCACCACAACTAAGATGATCATTTTAGTAAATAAAATCACATATCCTTTATACTAATATTATTATTATTATTATTATTATTATTATTTATTTTATTATTATTAGTATTATTATTACTATCATTTACATTATTATTTTTTACTATCATTACCCTACCCTTTTTATCCTTAGTATCATTAATTAAATAAGTATTAATGATATCACCATTATTATTTTACAACTTCATCCCCCATGTCCCCCCCCCCTTTTTTTTTGTTTAAGGTTTGTTGCTTTTGCTACTACCCCCACTAATTTGTTTCAAACATTTGCCCTGCCTGTACCACCATTACAGTGGTCATAGGGACATTGGTGCAGTGAAACCAATTGGTGAGATAGTAGCGAGGAAACAACATGTAAAGACTTTCCCCTATCCTTGTAGTCAATACCTACCTTATCATCCTTAGTATCATTGATTTTATAAGTATTATTGTATAATATAAGTATAATATTATATATATTACCATTGCTGGTTTTTATATTGGCTGTTATTACCCTCAGTATGTCTCTTCTTGTCATCATTATTATTGTCATCATTAGAAATAAAACAAAAACCCTTTCCCATGTGCCCCCTCTCCTCGTTCATATTTGTTGTTGCCTTTGCTGATACCCACACCGGTTTGGTTCAAAAAAGTATCCTGCCTTTACCATCATTGTGATAGTGGTGATTAAGGCATTGGTGGGTTGGAACAAATTGGTGAGAGGATGGCAAGGGAAACAAAAATGTAAAGATTGTAAAAATTTTGTGCAAATGCTGATGCTTGTTTACTTTTTACAAAAAGTTAAAAAAAAAAAAAAAAAAAAAAAAAAAAAAAAAGAGGAAGGGAAAAAATGAATGAACCCTTACAAATAAGACAAACAAAAAAAATAAGCAAGGAGAAAAAGAAAACCAACTCCTTTTACTTCTACTATTATTGAACATTGCATGTTGCAAGTATATGTATTAAAAAAAAAAAAAAAAAAATAAAGCAAGGAGGAAAAAAAGATAACCAACTCCTCTTTACACCTACTATATTATTGTACAGTGCAGGATGCATTTGTTAATTTATATACCTGCCATAATTTAACACCATTTCTAAGAAAATCATTTTAGCAAATGGAACCACATGTTTGGAAAATGTGATCATTATCAAAAGAAATTTTATCATTGTGATTTTTAGCATTGCTGTTATCACCCTTAGTAGTTTTATTCTTTGTCTTTATTATTATAAGATGTATTTCATGTAAACACCATTCCTAAGATAATCAATTTAGCACATGGAATCACATGTTAAAACTATTATTATCATTGAGATTGAGTCTATCAGTACTATCACTATCACCCTTAGCAGTGTTATTCCTTTATGTATTTGGTTGTTATTGGCATTATTATCATTATAATCACTATTAATATATATGGCATTGTAAACGCGTATACTGTCACATCCCCCTTTCCCACATTTTTGATACTGTGATTGTTGTCCCTGCTGCCACCCTAACCGGTTGTTTGTAAACAGGTTTGCACCGCCATGTTTTATCATCACCGAGCTTTGGTGATGGTACTTGGTAGGAGTTTTGGAGCTGACAGGAGAGCGGGGCGGCAGGGGAAATAATAGCAGCCCACTACCATCACGCTGTTGATTTAAAACATTTCCTTACAACAATGTCAATGGAGGAATGTTTAAATGTATAAAATATTTATATTTTTGCGCATATGTCACCTACACGTCCACATGCAACGCTCTGTAAAAACACGAACAATACAATTCGCAACCACTTTAACACTCAATAAAAGGTGTTTAAAAAAAAAAAAATTTCTGTGGTTGTTGTGATAAGACAAGGATGCCCCTTATCACCACTCCTGTATGTGCTCACTCTAGAACCTTTATTAGAGAAGATAAGGCAAGACACTAGTATTAAAGGAACCTTCCTGCATGGGATAGGAGAGCAGAAGCTCATCGCCTATGCAGATGACACTGCCTTCTTTCCCACCAGCAACACATCAATAAGGAATATACTCCACACCTTTACCCATTTTGGAAAAGGCAGTGGAGCCAAAATTAATGTACAGAAATCACAGATAATGGGCCTGGGAAAGTGGAAACAAAAGGCTGATTTCCCTCCAGATCTGAAACACATAGACACCATGAAGCTGTATGGGATCACATTTCCATGCGATCCCACAGAAACACACAGACAGACATGGCACGCACTGACCGAACAGATCACAGACATGTTACACAGGTATAGGTACAAGACATCCACAATATTTGGTAGAAGCACAATAGTCAACACATACATATTACCCAAAATAATATATTTAGCGACAGTACTGGACCCTCCTAAACAGACCGTCACAAACATAAACAAACAAATCAGACGCTTCATCTTCACCAACACGATACACAGCATTAAACACAAAACTCTCATACAAGACAGGAAACAAGGCGGGATTTCACTACAGGACATCCAGACAAAAATACTGTCACTTAGAATCAGTCACATAGGTAAAATCATCAGACACCCAGAACAGAACAGACTAGCACTATACTACATAGGCCACAACATCAAACATCTCACACCTCTTAACAATGCAACTGCACACTACCAAGGAAGACTGCCAACATTCTATCAGACATGCATACAGGCAATAAAAGGACACGAACAGTTAATACAGCAAACAACACACACAATATACAAACATTTAGTTAGAGAACAAGCACCATCACTAAGACTTAGGATTAAAAGAGGACACAAATACTTCATGACTGACTTCACATGCACCTTTTCAAACCTACACAACAAACACATAACACCAAAAGCTAGGGAGATCACATATAGACTGTTATACAGTATGACCCCCACAACACAGGTAGAAGCATACATATCCAAACAATGTCAATTATGTAGAAACAACACACAAGAGACAGAGGAACACATTTATTATACGTGTCCAACAATTACTGCCACACGCGCAACACTCAAACACCTCATACAAACACACACAGGCAAACACACCGACATATATAAAGCAATTTTTCTCAATACTATACCAATGACATCTAAGGACATACATACAAAACTACTTGTAGCACTTTCTTACTACAGACAACTTATATTGACCTGCAGAAATTTTGCCAGATACAAACACCACACATATAACACACATTTAGTTTCCTTCATGTACACGCACAAAATATCACAACTCTTTCCAGAGTTGGTATAAATGGTATACCAACTCCGGAAATTTTGAAATTTTTTTGGTAATTTTGGTATACATGAGTGAGAGAAAGAAAGAAGAAACTGTGAATGAATGGTGAGAGGATGATTAAAAAGATCACATATGGTCAAAAGACCAACGGAAAATCCCTTATGTAAAAAATAGTGGAAGTATAAATGCTTGTTTTATTTGTTTCAATAATGGTTTCACCCTTATACACAAGGGGGAAAAGAAAAGAGGAGAAAAGAAAATTAAACTCCTCCCATTCCAATGTACTATTTATGAAATGTTTTGCTTTAAATGAACTTGTTGTGCTAAACTACCACCACAACTAAGATGATCATTTTAGTAAATAAAATCACATATCCTTTATACTAATATTATTATTATTATTATTATTATTTATTTTATTATTATCAGTATTATTATTACTATCATTAACAGTATTATTTTTTTACTATCATTACCCTACCCTTTTTATCCTTAGTATCATTAATTAAATAAGTATTAATGATATCACCATTATTATTTTACAACTTCATCCCCCATGTCCCTCCCCCCTTTTTTTTGTTTAAGGTTTGTTGCTTTTGCTACTACCCCCACTAATTTGTTTCAAACATTTGCCCTGCCTGTACCACCATTACAGTGGTCATAGGGACATTGGTGCAGTGAAACCAATTGGTGAGAGAGTAGCGAGGAAACAACATGTAAAGACTTTCCCCTATCCTTGTAGTCAATACCTACCTTATCATCCTTAGTATCATTGATTTTATAAGTATTATTGTATAATATAAGTATAATATTATATATATTACCATTGCTGGTTTTTATATTGGCTGTTATTACCCTCAGTATGTCTCTTCTTGTCATCATTATTATTGTCATCATTAGTAATAAAACAAAAACCCTTTCCCATGTGCCCCCCTCCCCTCGCTCATATTTGTTGTTGCCTTTGCTGATACCCACACCGGTTTGGTTCACAAAAGTATCCTGCCTTTACCATCATTGAGATAGTGGTGATTAAGGCATTGGTGGGTTGGAACAAATTGGTGAGAGGATGGCAAGGGAAACAAAAATGTAAAGATTGTAAAAATTTTGTGCAAATGCTGATGCTTGTTTACTTTTTACAAAAAGTTAAAAAAAAAAAAAAAAAAAAAAAAAGTGGAAGGGAAAAAATGAATGAACCCTTACAAATAAGACAAACAAAAAAATAAGCAAGGAGGAAAAGAAAACCAACTCCTTTTACTTCTACTATTATTGAACATTGCATGTTGCAAGTATATGTATAAAAAAAAAAAAAAAAAAAAAAAAAAAAAAAATAAGCAAGGAGGAAAAAAAGATAACCAACTCCTCTTTACACCTACTATATTATTGTACAGTGCAGGATGCATTTGTTAATTTATATACCTGCCATAATTTAACACCATTTCTAAGAAAATCATTTTAGCAAATGGAACCACATGTTTGGAAAATGTGATCATTATCAAAACAAATTTTATCATTGTGTTTTTTAGCATTGCTGTTATCACCCTTAGTAGGTTTATTCTTTGTCTTTATTATTATAAGATGTATTTCATGTAAACACCATTCCTAAGATAATCAATTTAGCACATGGAATCACATGTTAAAACTATTATTATCATTGAGATTGAGTCTATCAGTACTATCACTATCACCCTTAGCAGTGTTATTCCTTTATGTATTTGGTTGTTATTTGCATTATTATCATTATAATCACTATTAATATATATGGCATTGTAAACGCGTATACTGTCACATCCCCATTTCCCACATTTTTGATACTGTGATTGTTGTCCCTGCTGCCACCCTCACCGGTTGTTTGTAAACAGGTTTGCACCGCCATGTTTTATCATCACCGAGCTTTGGTGATGGTACTTGGTAGGAGTTTTGGAGCTGACAGGAGAGCGGGGCGGCAGGGGAAATAATAGCAGCCCACTACCATCACGCTGTTGATTTAAAACATTTCCTTACAACAATGTCAATGGAGGAATGTTTAAATGTATAAAATATTTGTATTTTTGCGCATATGTCACCTACACGTCCACATGCAACGCTCTGTAAAAACACGAACAATACAATTCGCAACCACTTTAACACTCAATAAAAGGTTTAAAAAAAAAAAAAAAAAAATTCCTTTACTCCAGTATATATAATATATATATATATTAATATATATGGCTTTGTAAACGCCTATACTATCACATCCCACTTTCCCACCCTTTTGATACTGTGATTGTTGTCTCTGCTGCCACCCCCACCGTTTAGTTTCAGTTCTGCACCGCCTTGTTTATCATCACCGAGGGTGATGGTACTTGGTAGGAGTTTTTGGAGCTGACAGGAGAGCGGGGCGGCAGGGGAAATAATAACAGCCCGCTACCATCACGCTTTTGATTTAAAATATTTCCTTACAACAATGTCAATGGAGAAATGTTTAAATGTATAAAATATTTGTAATTTTTGCGCATATGTCACCTACACGCCCACATGCAACGCTCTGTAAAAACACGCACACAAATACTGAACACACAGTACGCATGTAACAACACAAACAATACAAATGCAACAACTACCCCTCCTGCATTGTAAACTAGGATACTCCTTGACAACCCCCCTCCCCCCCCCCTACCTTTTCGATACTGTTGGTTTTTGATGCTGCTGCTGCCTTCACCGGTCGGTTCTAACAAGTTTTACTGCCATTTTCCTCATTACCAAGTGGTGATGATGGTATTGGTGGGGTTGGAGCTGACAGGTGAGGGGGTGGCAGAGGGAAAATAATGGTATACTATCGTCTTGTTGTTGTTTGTACTCGTTTTTCGTTACCCCCCATTTCAAATGTAAAAAGGTTGAAACAAATGTTGTAAAAATTTGCGCATATGTCACCTACACTTCCACATGCAACGCTCTGTAACAACACGAACAATACAAATGCAAATGTTTCTTAACACTCAATAAAAGTTTAAAAAAAAAAAAAAGATTGTTGTCTTTGCTGCCACCCTCGCCGGTTGGTTCTAAACGTTTTGTGCACCGCCATGTTTATCATCACCGAGGGGTGGTGATGGTACTTGGTAGGAGTTTTTGGAGCTGACAGGAGAGCGGGACGGCAAGGGAAATAATAACAGCCCACTACCATCACGCTGTCAATTTAAAATATTTCCTTACAACAATGTCAATGGAGGAATGTTTAAATGTATACAATATTTGTAAATTTTGCGCATATGTCACCTACACTTCCACATGCAACGCTCTGTAAAAACACGAACAATACAATCCGCAACAATTTTAACACTCAATGAAAGTTTAAAAAAAAAAATAATTCTGTGGTTGTTTGTGGTTGTTTGAGGAGAACATTAGAATGGCTGACGAGGAAAACGAATCAAGATCAGGCGATGAAAAACCTGAAGTCAAGGACACTGCAGACAGTGCCATAGAATCAAATGAGACTGTTGACAATGATAAGGAAAGTGAACAAGAACAAGAAAGCACAGCAAAATATGAACCTGATGCTGCTAAAAAAGAAGAAAAGAGCCCCAAAAAGGTGGAGAAAGAGAAAGACCAAAAAAATGACACAATTGTGAAAAAGGAAAAAGAAAGAAGAAACAGAAGATGAGGATGAAGATGGTGATGAAGACGATGATGATGATGATGAATCATTACCCCCGGGGCTTCTTGAGCGTCCATTGGAAGTGGAAGGTAAAAGAGAAAAGAAGAAAGTAGAGAGACTGTCTGCATCAATGATCAGTTCTCCACCAGAGAAGAAAAAGCTTGAGATTGAAAAGGGAACTGGGAAGAAGCTAGGTGACATCCCATACATCGAGCACCAGTTGAACATCACCAAGGCCATTGACTTGAAACCCCTTCATAGAGTGTTATTCCTTCGTGTTGGATCTAATAATGAAATCAAGAAAAATATTAAACAGTTTAGTGGTTTCACACATGGAAAAGATTCAAAGGAGCATGAAAAGAGGATAGCCTGTTTGAACAAATTGGTACTGGCGGAACTGAAGGCTATATGTGTTGCATTAGGCCTTGAAAGAGGAGGCACTAAAGTGAATCTAGTTGACAGGGTTATGGATTTTCTTATGAAGCCCAAAGACAAAGGTCTAAATGTCAAGATGAAGACAAAAAAGAAGTCAAAATCTACAGGTGGGAAAACAAAGGGTACAAAAAGGAAGAGATCGAAAGAACCAAAAAAGAAAGGGAAAGCTATATAACAGTTGCAGTGAACCGAACGACTGAGTCAGAAATCGAACCCACAAACTTCGGAACACACGGCAGATGTCTCAACCATTTCTCCACGTAGACCTAAACAGTTAGAGTAGCAGTTGAATGTAGCATTCGATAAACAAACCAGAAATTCGAATGTTCTAGACGTCATGTAAAGCTTTCCGACGTCTTAGCTGGACTCTACATCACTTTACATGACGACCTCCCTTTGGCTCTACATCACTTTACATGACAACTTCCCTTTACCTATTTTTAATATTCGGTACTCAATCTGTCTGCCTGGCTTTTCTGTCCTTTGACTCCGGATTTATTCATGTAGAAACCTTGTCTCTGAAGACAACAATTTCCAATCTCATCCACGCGGACATAGTGTCCTAAGTGATTAACTTGGGCCCCCTTCATTGATCGCAGTAACGCAAGGTGGTTCTATTCTTTCACTTATTTTAGACGGGTATTTTTATCCCTCCACCGTATTCTTTTTGTTTTTGATGATGTATCTTTATTTATTTATTTATTTGGCTTTGTGGCGTGAAGCATTCACACGAGGGAAGTAGATGCTTTTTGTCAAGACTCCAAAGCCACCCAGTTATATAACGAATTCTCTTGCAAAACAGTCACCAAGGCTTTGATAATTTGTGTCGTTAGCTACTAAAACTGCTGCTGATGCTACTGCTACAACAACAACAACAACAACAACAACAACAACAACAACAACAACAACAACAACAACAACAACAACAACAACAACAACAACAACAACAACAACAACAACAACAACAACTTCAGCAGCAGCAGCAACAACAACAACAACAACAAGTACCACCACCACCACACTCACTTCTACTACTACTACTACTACTACTACTACTACTACTACTACTACTACTACTACTACTACTACTACTACTACTACTACTACTACTACTACTACTACTACTACTACTACTACTACTACTACTACTACTGCTGCTGCTGCTGCTGTTGCTGCTGTTACTACTACTACTACTACTACTACTACTACTACTACTACTACTACTACTACTACTACTACTACTACTACTACTACTACTACTACTACTACTACTACTACTACTACTACTACTACTATCACTTTCTTCTTCTTCCTCCTTATCCTCCTCTTCCTCTTCCTATTCCTCCCCCTCTTCTTCCTCACCTTCATTTACCTCCTCACTCTCCCCCTCCTCTTCTTCTTGCTGACTTTTTTAGACTTGGAGTGCGGCTTAGGATATAAAATTGAATTCTGTTTTCAGCGCATTAATATCCCCAAGCAACTTATCTCTAATTTTAAGCTCCGTGTATGAAGACACAGTATTGGAGATAATCTGCTTCCAGAGGTCATATCAGTCTAATATGAAGGCAGGTATAATTCTAATATAGACAGAGCAGGAACATGTGTCTCGCGAGCCGTAGTCGAAGTATTAAAATATCAGGCACGTTTATGTGGTGTAAAGTGATAGGACATTGTCCATGCACTCAGGCCTAGATAATATCATGGTCCTAGCGCTTCACACATCTACTACAGGGTCCTCTACAGGACTTGTTTGCTGTATTATCAGCGACTCCCGTCCGGAAATGATATCCATGTCATGTGGCTGAATTTAGCATCGTACTGTTTGGGTTGGGATGTAGAGGATCACTTTCATTGCCCACATGTACCCCTATGAGTGCCCCAGATTCCCCCAATAGATCACACTCAGAGACTCACACAACTATGTATGGACTCCGCAGGTGTCAAAATTGTCCGTACCAGAATCACACATGCCACGACTATACTTTCTTGTATATAAATAAACACACATGCCAAGATTATACTTTATTGTATATAAATAATCACACATGCATTGTTGGGAGCTCATAGAAGTAGAGGACAGAAGGAGGGATTAGAGGACGCATTAGACAACGTAAAGTTTGTCAGCTATAGTTACCGACCGGGATTCGAACCTGTCATTTCCAAAAATCAATTTCCAATTCAAATTTCCATTTGGAGGAGACATATTCGAATCAGGCTCGGTAACTATAGCTGTCAATGTTAAATGAAACTTCGATGACCGTCAAACAATACATGTGTGTTTATTTATGGTCCGTCTTAGTGCACAAAGAGCGTAACCTAATCGGGCTCTCACGCAACCGGGTGCATACCAGCCTATGTGCTTAGGCCAATAAACGTCATTAACGCGAGGCTTGCCTATAGTTAGTTGCATATCATTGACAGGACGTCGCAGTCTACCCAAGTATGTTTTTGCTGTTCGTGATTTCTTGGCAAATTTACTTTCGGTAGTTTACCACTGCTTTCTGAACGACCGACACTCATATCATTGTATGAAAATCAGCGCAAGAGAGTCTGCTTCCAAATCGGCCGCAGCTGTGTTTCGAACGCGGTATGCGGGATTGCGTAACCCCTTCGCCACAGAGCCGGTTTAGACAATAAACTAAAATACAAAAAAAAAAAAAAAACGAGGATGGAGAGACTAGTTCCCATAACTCCATTATCCTGTTAACATAGTATATATGAAGACAGAACACGTCACGCCCCAAAGGCAGTATCTGCCGTGGGAACGCCTTTAACCTTTCACCAGGGTCCACTCTTACACCCAGTTGTTGGCGTGAGAGCTACAAACTGCCGTATTATATTTGCAGCGACGGTCGCCGTCTGTTTTATGTTTCTCCCGTAATTGTTTTGACATATTAGTCACACAGATAAGCATGTCATTCACTTTTACTCTTTGTAAGATGTCGATTGCCAGTTCCCATGTCTTATTGTCGTCTTTAAATAACCATCGCTCGCATTATGACTTGCATGCCAGGCAGACTCTGGAATATATCATATCCATATTGACGTGGATAGGCCTTAGGTTCGCACCAGAATACGATCAGCGTTGCCAGTAGTGGGTTGTGCTCAATATTTAGAATAAATACAGTAAATGAAGTAAAGGACCGTTTTACAGACATATAGGGACTAGTATGTACATGACGCTAGGGCCATATTGTTATAGGCCAATGGTACTCTATGAGTGATGTGATCAACATCCAGCCGGTGGTCTATATTTTCCAGGTAGTGCAGCTTTACATTACAGAATTACGACATATACAGGATGTTGCGGCGATTAGTCTTCATCAGCAAACAAACACATTCACAAAACACAACATATAGTCAAGGAGATCTCCTATAACTACATCAAAACGTGACGACAGGACGAGAAGAATAAAAAGATGAAAAAATGAAAGCAATGAAGAGAAAATGAAAATATGAAAAAATGTTCATACTTACCTCAGAATTCCGAGCTGTGTATAACCCCAAATATCCCCGATGTCTCCTTTTTATACCCAACCGAGGGGATGTATAGTATGTCCACAAACGAATGCCGTCATTCACGATGAATTATTTTGAAAACTGTCTGTTGCATCGTTATGGAATTTTTCCTGCCGTCTTATATTTACCCCCACCCAAGGAATATGTCTTTTATAGGTCCAAAAGCAACTTAAATCATCGAAAGCAGCGACATTTCTTTGATATTTTGCTGAAAAACTAGTGATTTCTCGCTAACAAACTTGTTTTTACAGTAAGGAACGCCCCGCCAATTCACATGACGACACAAGGCGTATCCGGATTCGTATGGGAGTGGGTGCAATAAAAGAAGTAGCTTAAAAGTCGACAGGGTCGGCTGCATTGCACCGGGTTTTTATCCCATATGGCTCCGTTTCTTTCCGCAGCGCGGAAAGCGTCGCATAAAGCACGAACTCCGTAGCTCCAGCGACGACTCTCGGGAGTCTCCGAAAAAATGCACTCGTGAAATGAAGGACGCGGCCCGGAATCGAATATACAACCTTCGGAGCCCGAGTCAGACGGCTTGACCACTTCACCACGGAGAATCCCGAGAGGGTTGCAATGTGTAATATTAGTAAAGACTGAGAATTTACAGAGGCATGGGGTAAATAATTTGTAAATTGACAGGAAAGTAGAAGGAATATATTTCTTACCTTATTTTTCATTTCCTTCTTGTTTCTTCAGCTGCTGGTTAATAATGTGTACACAAGTATTCATGTCAGCTTTTTATATTGAGTTCGTGAAAGCTTCCAAATAGCTGTGCGTTAAAGTGCGTATGGAGTGACCAGAAATGATACCGCAATTTAGTCATCATGTTTCCCTTTTTAAGGATCTGTTCAGCTGTCTGTGTAGTTTGTTCACATGTACACATGGGTGACAGACCCGCTTTGAGTCTTCGTGAAAGATTGTCTACTCTGCTGTTTACCGTAAAGAGACGGAACATGATTACCTGTTTTGCACTATGAAAATAGTTGTCAGTGTCTCTGTAGAGGGCTTTCTTCTTAAAGACCAAGATGTTGGTCCTCTTTTCATTGAAGTTTATAGATTGATTTGTATGCACGTGTGTTGTCCCCTAATTTGACAACGTGTTTGCTCTCAAGTTTCTTGTTATGCCACAATATGTCAGTTTCCACCGCAATATTATTCTTCTGTTGGTATTCAATGCGTTTAGTGTGTGTGTGTGTTTTTTTTTTTCTTCCCCATTACATTTGTTTGTCACCGCTGAGGGCTTGCGGAATTGAAAATTCATCACTATGGAATACAAACTGTTGCCATTGACATTATGCTAATGCTGTAATGTTTAGGGCCTGCAATTCTTCTGAATATTTGTAGCAAAATATCCCAGTTGGTGTGCACGTGGATTAAGGTCTGCGATCTGTTCAGACCTTAATCTGTGTATCCCAGTTGGTGTGCACGTGGATTAAGGTCTGCGATCTGTTCAGACCTTAATCTGTGTCGGACGATTCCAGTAGGTTGATGACTGCTCTCGGATGCATAAAATTCAATCAATCCTTTCTCCAATAACCCTCTTCCTCTTTCAACACATGGTCCTCACATTTTTCCAGTAACTTTTATCAATATTTAATAGCGCGGACTGGATTAGTATCTTGACGTCAGACAATTTGAATATAGTATTGTCAGCTGCCACCTATCCTTTAATTTTTAGCCCACACAAGTCCTATAGGGTTAAAATGAGAATGGTACGGCGGAAGTCTCAAGCACCCATGACGATGCTTTTCTATCAACTTGTCGATTTGATATTTCTTGCTTTTTGGAGTCTGTTTTACAAGGGACAACAATTCTAGCTAGAAATACCTTTCTGGAAATTGTATGGTTTCCATTCGGAGTCATATCTTTATTGCTCCCTTTGTGCTCGATGCTGTAGGTATTTTGTTTTCTTGGGCAACAACATTGATATTATGCATTGTCCATAATTGGACACGACGGTCTATCTAGGGATGGAAGCACAGTATTCTCGAGCCAATCTCTAAATACATTGCCATTCATCTTATTATGATAATCCCTATTGTCTGTATGCTTTGATACGAACACGAGCCCAGCATTCTGTTGTAAGCCATTATGCGTATTACCAGCATGGACCATGACCAAAAGCTGTCCTATACTACTGGCAACATATCGCTTTATCTGTCCATCCACTGATTGCCATTCCTTATCACTTGTGTGGTGCGCATTGATCCACATTTCATCCAAACACACTATGCCATAATTTTCTTTTCGCATTTCCCTTATTTCTCGTAGGTATCTGCTTCTCATGGCTCCTAAATGCGGTTGCTCGCAAAGAATATTTCTACCGCCCCTGTACTTTCAAAAAGTGAAGATAATGTCCTTATAATTTTTCACAAAGTTGTTTTGGATAGCTCTATGTTATTGTTCTTTCTCAACCAAACCCTAAGTTTTCTTACAGTCACTGTTTCCTTGGCATCCAGCATTTTTATAATGCTGGATAATCCTGGATATAAAATCCAAAGTTTTTATACTTTTAGGAGTCTCCGAGGCGAAGTGGTCAAGCCTTTTGACTTGGGCTCCAAAGATCGTGGATTCGATTCCGGGCCGCATCCTTCGGTTCACGAGTTAAATTTTTCGGGGACTTCTGTGGGTCGTCGCTAGAGCTGCGGAGTTCGTGCTTAGTGCGATGCTTTCCGCGCTGCGGAAAAAGACCGAGCCATATGGGATAGAACCCCGTGCAATGATGTCGACCCTGTCGAATTTTAAGAGACTTTTTAAAGCATTTTTATAATAATTCGCCTTATGACATCTTTGTCAAAGCTGTCTACAATAATCTTTCTATGTACCGTTTGGTTATTGCGTGGTGGTTTAATTCCAGATTCTGGTACCCATCAACGAAATGACCGTTTACTCAAACCCAATGCATGCACTGTTCTTTTTTCGGAATTTGTAATAGTATAAAACAGTTTCCTCCGATCAGCTTCTTGACAAAAATATGTGTACAACTTCATAGAGATTCTTTGAAGTGTATACACAATTTCGCATTCAATCTCATTGAAAAATATTCACACATTTCAAAGTTAGCGATAAGTGGTAAGATGTAAAAAAACAACAAAAAACATATTAATCAGGTTTCATGAAATAACCCACATTTTGAGACACCTCTGAACAGTCCTAGTTTAAACAACGGGGGGAGTTGGCATAAGGCCAATCCCGTGAAAATATTCAACATTGAGCGCTGATTGTTTGGCTACGCTGTAATACATTTAAAAATATGAATTTCATCTCAGACTCGTAAATTATATACCGCATATAAACAAACTTTGATGTCAGAGTCTAAGGTAGTGCCAGCAGAGATGCAAGGACATCGTTACGCCCGCCAGGCGAATAGTCCCTAGCGGGGATGCTGTAACATCGTTACGCCCGCCAGGCGAGTATTAGTTACCTGCCTGCGAGGTTGCCGGCTGACGAGACAGCCAGCGGTCAGGCAAGGACAAAGCAGGACGCACGCAGGCCTCGTGAAGCCACTTCAGGTGGGCAGGCGCGTTGCGAGAAATAGCCAGACAGCTCTGGGACTCGGACTCGACTGGCCGTATGATGGGAGAAAGGCTTGTGTAGTTCTGTTGCCCGAAAGTCGAGTGCTTGTACATCTTGTGAGACTGATTGTAAGCTGTGGGGTGCTTGTAAGTGTATTGTTATAACTTATGTATTGTGATGATCATCTCTAGATCGTGATCTGTAAATAAATCCATCGAAACTTCGTGTCGTTGAGTCTCAAGTCAAATCACGTTGTATTTGTACTGTCTCACATGTGTTAGGTTAACGAGCCAGGTTTAAGACCCTGACATGTGTGGACGTGGGGGCATTCGTCCGGCTTTAAAATGAACGTGGTTTAAGTAATTAACATTTAAAACCTAGATTTGTGAACTTAGAAATTTTTGTCCAACTTTAGAGTGCATTTAAATGTGATTGTGAAGGCTCATTTTGATATATATATTATTACATTGTCTAAACATGGAGACTAAATGTGAACGTACAGTGCATACATATTGTTTGATCTTGTAAACGTGTAAAACATTTGTGATTGTGGAACTTGTCACCGTTTTGACCTTGTCGACATTGTGAAGTTGTCGCCATTGTGACCTTGTCGCCATCTTGTAAACTTGATGTCTATGTCCTTACTGAATGTCATCTTGATGTAAGTGATGTGTCATCAATGTTGTAAAGTGTTGAGATATAGTTAGATTGTCTGTGTAAAGTGAATTGTGTAAAGCAGAAAGTTTCGGAAAGAAAGTGACTTGTGATTTTGAAAAAAAAATAATTGTTGACTGACAACATTACGACCTACAATTACACTCAACGCCATACAAACCTAATCAAAACTTAGTGACAAACATACACACCACATCAAACAGACGTTAATTTATTTCCTCCAAAAACAAAGCAGGTTTTCTGTGCCATCTAAAACCCTTGCCCGTAGAGGTCATTTGTGTTTTGAAGTAGCGACCCTACAGTTCCTAGTCCGAATTTCAACCGTTCTTCACCGCATCCAAGACACTTGAGTATATTTTTCTTTCTATATACTTTCGGATGCAAATTTAGGCACATATTGCAAATAGAACACAATTGTAAATTGTTCACGTTACTAACAACTTGTAACAAATTGTGTGTCTGATATTTCATTTGCATTTTCCATCATGTCGTCATTAAATGATTTCATTGATATGGGGTTGAAGTTAAAGTTAACAGGTGATGTGTTAACGAAGTGGAGTGAGAAGAAATACTCTGAATACCACGAGCGTGAAGAAAGAGCAGCTGAAAGAGCACTCAAGCAGGCAGAGATTGAAAGAGAGACGGAATTAAAGAAGACAGAGATAGCAGCTCAGAGTAAACGGGAAGAGCTGGAAGTGCAACTAAAAATCAAACAACTTGATACTGAGACTGCCATAAACAAAGAGTCTAAGAAATCTGAGAGACTGGAGAAAGAAAACCAGTACAAGAAATATCAAGGTATCGTAAGAAATTATACCTCGGGTGATTGCATTGCAGCCTTCACCCAAAATTTTGAAACTTTAATGGACCATTACCAGGTCCCATTGTCTGAATGGAATATAATTTATATGAGAAGTTTATCAGGGGAGCCTCTGAAAGTCATAGAGACTATACCCAAAGACCTCAGAAAAGATTACCATTATCTAAAATCAAAGATTATGGCACATTTTATGTTAGATGAGGCAGGTTACAGAGAACAATTCAGTAAGTTTAGCCCCAAATCGACTCAAACGTTCTCTGACTACCTCTGCTTAGTCCGAGATATATTTTCCAAATGGACTTCAGCAGCTAAAATTGATAAGAACTATCAAATGTTAGAAGATCTTATCATCAGAGATAAGGTCATTTCATCTATTCCATCAGCATTTTCAAAGTTTTTGCAAGAGAATGAATGCACAAGTGTGGATGAGATTGAAAGACGTGGTTCGGCTTATTACACAGCCAACAATCATTGTTTTGCCAGTGAAGCTACTGAAACCAATTTTGTAGCATCGGCTAACTATGACAAACCCTATAGTAGGCAAAAACCTTATAAGCCTACATCTGAGAAGTACAACCATTGTAAATATTGTAAAATTTCAGATCATCAAGGTGATGAGATGTGCGACAAGAACCCCGCATATCTTACATATTTACAGAACATCGTAAACAGACAAGATAAGGAGCGTAAATCCTTTAGAAATTTGCGTAAATGTTTTCTCTGTAAGGCGTATGGACATTATCGCCATGATTGTAAAGGTAGGCAAATGACCAAGAAAGCCAATGCCGCCTTATTTGATAGTTCATCATCTGATGAAGAACAATCAGAGAAACACCCTGTGAACTCAGCACAGGCTTTTGATATGTTTAACGCAAATAAATGTACTGTTTGTAATACCTTTTATGAAGATGGTATTTTAACATGCGGCCACTCCATCCCTATTGCCAATGAAGAAGCTAATTTGGGAGTAGATTCCAAAGGCAGAATAAACATCCATCAAGGATATGTGAATGGCAAGCCTGCTACAGACCTTCGGGACACGGGAAGTTCACTGATTGGACTGAAGAGAACGTTCATAATGCCTACAGACTATACAGGCAGGCACGTAACATGCAGAACATTCTCTGGTAATATTGAAAAGTACCCACTAGCATGGGCATATATTCAAACACCTTTCCTCACTGGGAAAGTAAAATGCGCAGCATTAACAAACCCGGTGTGTGATATTATAATTGGAAATTTACCAGAAGTAAATGATATGCCTCATGACATAACATCTCTTTGCATTAATGAGATCACAACAGCACCATCAAATGTCATCATTGATACTGTTGTACCACCTAATGAATGTATGGTAGCTAATATAGCACTAAGATCTCATGACATCATTGATAACACTGTTTCATCACCATCTGATATCATTGAATGTGTGAACGCAGTAACTAGATCTACTGCTAGAATGCAAGATGAAATTAATCAAACTGAGGCTGTAGAAATGCTTAGCCCAGTATTACTACCTCCTAAAACCATGAAGGAGACTTTTGTAACAGCCCAAAAGGCTGATCCTTCATTGTCAAAATATTTTAATCTGATCGGCAAAAAGCCAAAGTTAACCAAAAATGCAAGATGGCATTTTGCTTTGAAAAATTGTATCCTCACCAGGTATTATACCAGAGGTGACACCACAACAGAGCAAACTGTTTTGCCAATTGAGTATCGTAAGCAAGCCTTACATCTTGCCCATGATATACCTCTTGCAGGGCATATGGCATACGCTAAGACCAGATCAAGATTGTTATTACAGTTTTATTGGCCCAAATTCTGCAATGATATTAAGCAATATTGCAGGAGTTGTGACATCTGCCAAAAACTTGTAAAGAAAGGAAAAAACCCACAGGCAAAGTTACAAGTTACTAACTTAGCCAGTCGACCTTTTGAGAAAATATCTGTCGACATAGTGGGCCCTCTTAATCAGATTACAACAAGAGGGAAATGATATATATTAACCATTATTGATCAATGTAGCCGCTGGCCTGAAGCGATTCCGCTAAAGAACATAACTGCCAATGACATAATGGAAGTTTTCTTCCATATATTTTCACGGATAGGATTTCCAGACACTATCCAATCAGATAGGGGAACTCAGTTTATCGCCGCATCTACTCAAGCTTTCACCAAAATGCTAGGAGTGAAGCAATGTTTCAATTCCCCGTACCATCCTCACTCGAGTGGAATTATAGAAAAATTTAACGGTGATTTAAAGCATATGCTTGCTAAAGTCACACAAGAGCACCCCAATAACTGGGACCTATATTTACCTGCTATTCTCTGTGCTTATCGCGCGGTGCCACATGTTAGTACAGGTTTCTCTCCTTTTGAACTTATCTATGGTGCCAAACCACGTGGCCCATTAAGCATCTACCATCAAATGTTAACTGAATCCACTCCTTTAATCAAACCCATATCATCATACGTATACGTTACATCATTGCGTGAAAGAATCATCAAATCTTGTATAATTGCAAAGGATGCACTAAAATTATCTGGTGCTACATATAGACAATATGCTGACAAAGGTAACAGGACAATAACGTTGACACCTGGACAGGACGTTCTTCTTCTCCTACCTAGTGACAGACACTTATTGACCGATTCTTGGCAAGGACCATTTAAAGTGACAAGACAGATTTCACCTATAGACTACGAGATGCAAATAAAAGACAAACACAAAATATTCCACGTCAATATGCTAAGACCATATTACAATAGAGACAACGAACAAGACGATACAACAGCCTGTACAGTGATAATAGACCATGAAGATGACGAGGCTAGTGACGAAATTCCAACACCTGCATTAGACACGACAAACTGCTTGAAGGAAATTAAAATCAACCCAAAGTTAACTCAAGCAGAAACAGACAGTTGCAAACAGCTCATACAACAGTATGAATTTCATCTCAGACTCGTAAATTATATACCGCATATAAACAAACTTTGAAATCTGTTGTAAAATCTACAGAACAAAATTTTTTTTGTTGGGTGGACATAATGATAAGTTATATTGGGTGGACATAATGATAAGTTATATACTAAATCTCATAATTTTCCCTCAGTTGGTTACTGAGATATGGATGTTTATATTGAGGCAAACAAATGTGAATGCACTATAGAATGATGACGGAGTGGTGGGTGTAACGGTTCAGTGAGCACTTGACAGAAAGGGGGGAGGGCGAAGGCAGGAAGGGGAAGGTAGGTAGGCAACCTGTGATGGTAGTCTGACAATG
>OY992893.1:46268473-46435973 GCA_963921405.1 Cepaea hortensis
GATCTACACGTGGTGAAAAACACCGTGATTTTTTTTCTCCATTTTGTTTCTTTAAAAACTTTTAATTCATACAAAGCAATGTATATTTACAAGTTGTAGTGTGTGTTTCTTTTGTTTGTGTATATTACAGAGCGTTGCCGTTTGTAAGTGTTAAGTGTAACATTGTGAATAAAACAAATACATACATATATACAGTTATGATAATATGACATTTATGACATAGTGCATGTAGATACACATTCCTTGCATATGCTTCACTTCCACTTCCGCAAGCGGAATGCATGAAACACCTGTCCATCTCTCTCTCTCTCTCTCTCTCTCTCTCTCTCTCTCTCTCTCTCTCTCTCTCTCTCTCTCTCTCACACACACACACACACACACACACACACACACACACACACACACACACACAATATTTTCTGGAGACCGCAGTACATTTAAATGCCCCGCGCTTGGACAATAAACTTTAAACTATCATTTCCATTAAAATGTAGCTTCTTTGTAATTTCTGGGTCACTTAGCTACTGAGGCGTAGGTCGTTGGTGTTGTTGCCTGATGACAAATTACAGGGTGACGCTCTAGTCCATGATACCTTTTGTTTGGGGAACAAGAATCAGGGATTTACTACTAGTAATTAGAGTCCATGGCCTGTCTCCAGGGAGATAATTGGTCCAAAGTTGTGATAGTGTCTGGGTTTCATATACAATGGGAAGGAATTAAAACCTGGCCACTAAAAGCCACCTTAGCTTACTGGGTACTTAAAGGGCTCATTCAATTTGTTTATACATGGTGGTGCATATTTTTCTTTTGAAACATATCATTACCATATAACATCATTTTAATACTTGAGATACCGAATTCGTTTAAAGGCTGCTACACGCACGCACGCACGCGCACACACACTCATAGACACCCATCCACAATATATTTCATGTTGCACATTCAAATATAATAATGGGAAAATTAATAATAATAGTAGCAGTAATAATAATAGTATTTTTAATAATAATAATAATATAATTGTAAGATTATTAATACCATCAATAAACACATTTATAGTTGTAGTATCCTTTGTTTAAAACAAATTATTTGCTTCTTCTGTAATATGTGCTGTCTTCAGCCAAATCTTTTACGAGATTTTCGCTTGTGGTGCTAAGATTAGAATGTTTGCAACTTTTTGTTGATAAAGTTGTTGGACAATTTATTTGTTGATTGTTCTGTAATTGTTTAGTGCTTTGTTTCTTAATGTCCATATAAGATTTCTGTACTCTGCCAATAGCACAAGCAGCTTTGTGTGGATGTCTTGTGTGGTGTAAGGAATGGAATTTATCATTATTGCTTTGTAAACATCTATTCTTTGTTTGGTATGAGTGTTTAGGATGTTTTGTAGGAGATTTCTTGTTGACATGATTGTGTTGCATTCGTAATAGATGTGCTCTTCTGATTCTTGGACGTTCCGTCTACAATGCTGACACTGTAGTATTTGTTTAGTTATTTTTGCTGCTCTCTCTGTTGTTGGGGTCATGCTGTAAACAAGCCTATATGTAATTTCCTTTGCTTTTGGGGTAATCGGCTTGTTGTGAATATTAGAGAAAATTCCGGTATAATCTTTTATGAAATATCTATGTCCTCTTTTAATTCTGAGATGTACCGGAGTTGCTTGTAATTTAACTAAATGCCCGTAGATTGTATGTGTTTTCTTGTGTAGTAATATTTCGTGTCCTTTAATGGCTGAAATACATGTTTTGTAGAACGTTGGGAGAGTGCCAAAGTAATGTGAGGATGTATTCCTAATAGGTTTTAAGTAAGATAGCCTAATTCCAATGTAATAGTGTGCTAAAGGGTGTTTTTCTGGGTGTTGTAGGATTTCACCTACGTGTTTGATCCTAAGTGCTTGTATTTTGGTTGTTATGTCTTGGAGGGCGATACCTCCATCTTTTTTGTCTTGCATGAGTGTAGTATGTTTGATACTGTAGATGGTGCTGCCAAACACAAAGCGTCTAATCTCTTTGTTTATGTTTGTGACAGTCTGACGTGGAGAATCTAGGACTGTGCACAGATATAGTATTTTTGGAATTATATATGTATTAACAATGGTACTTCTACCAAATATGGTAGTTGTTTTGTATTTGTACCTCTGTAACATATCTGTTATTTTCTTCTCTAGATTTTGCCAAGTGTCTTTGTGTGTCTGATTTGGTTGACATGGGAAGATTATTCCGTACACTTTTATAAGATTGTTTGATGTTAAGTCAAATGGAAAATCCGCCTTATTTTTCCATTTGCCTAAGCCCATTTTAGTAGATTTTTGGACGTTTAATTTTGCCCCACTCCCTTTGCCGAAAAACGAGAACGTTTCCAAAATGATCCGTACCGATTTTTCAGTTGTCGGAAAGAAAATGGTATCGTCCGCATAAGCACGCAGCTTTTGTTCACCCTTCCCTGGTATGAACGTACCCCTGACATTGTCGTCCTGTCGTATCTTTTCTAGAAGTGGCTCTAGAGTGACAACGTACAGTAATGGGGACAAGGGACATCCCTGTCTCACTGACCTAGTCAGCCTGAAAGAATTGGTTAGGGTATGGTTTAATAGAATCCGACTTTCCGGTTTCATATATAAGATTTTGACCCATGTCCGAAAATAATTTCCCACGTTGCAGTGTGAGAGAGTTTTGTGGAGGTATGAGTGAGATTTTCTGTCGAATGCTTTTTCTTGATCTAAAGAGAGAATTGAGGACTGACAGTTTTTCAGATGTGTGTAGTTGATGATGTCCCTTATGAAGTGTGTGTGTTGCTGGATATTGCGCTGTTGCACACTACATTGCTGGCCTTCGTGAATGAGAGATGACGTTACTGGTTTCAATTTATTCGTCAAAGCCTTTGTTAAAATCTTGTAGTCTACATTTAAAAGCGAGATCGGTCTGTAACTCTTTAAAAGTGTCTTGTCGGTGTTCTCCTTTGGAATAAGAGTGATGTAAGACGTGTTGAAACTGGATGGGAGTTCTTGTTTTTGGAAAGATTCAGATAATACTGTTAGTAAAAGGGGTCCTAGAAGAGGAAAGAAAAACTGATAGAATTCAGCGGTAATACCGTCAGGGCCAGGCGATTTTCCCTTCTGCATTCCATGAACCGCTTGTGCTATATCTGTTAGTGTTAATTCAGTATCTAGTGTTAGTTTCTGTTCCTCTGTGAGTTCTTTTGTGAATTTCATAAAGTGTTCTTGCACTTGCACGTGTGTGTTTTCCTCTGTATAAAGGTTCTTGTAATAATCTTCAAAGGCTAAGGCTACTTGTTGTTGCTCGACTTGTATATTTTCTTCCCCGTCAATTATCTGGCCTATCTGTCTGCTGCGCTGTATGTTTTGTTCTAAAGATAGGTGTTTTTTACTCGGTATCTCTTGTGTTATAGCTTGTAACTTTGTTCGCAGTAAAGCCCCCTGAAATCGATGATGTCTGTGGAGATCTAATTCTTCCTGTAATGCTATGATGTGTGGTGAGTTTTTGTCTGACTGTAGTAAGAGCTTAATTGCATTTTCCAATACTTTTTCTTGTTGTAGTTTTTGCCTGTGTATTACTGCTGCTAGTGTTTGTGTTCTCTCTCGTATAGTTTGTTTAAGTGTTTCCCAGAGTTCTCGCGCATTACCCTCTGGTATATCGCTTGTGTATGTGAGGATCAGTTTTGTTATGCAATCTACATAGCTGATTGTGTTCTCTCTCGTATAGTTTGTTTCGTAGACAATGTCGGTGTGTGACTCTGGTATCTTCCACTTTAGGAAAGTCTGAAGCCAGACAATGGCTAATAATTCTATATATGGTTATATTGCCACAATTAATAAACACGTAATACCAGTGATTAATGCTAGACAAAATAACTCAAGAGATCAGTCTCAATAATATACATTTAATTATTTAACATAATCAGTTAATTGTGCAAATGAATCATTAAAACAATATTTTTTTAAATAACCCAGTTACTTCCCTTACGTATCTTGGAAATAGTTGCGTCCCCTTGATACCAGCAAAACATGAGGCATGGCATCTGCGCTTATTGTAATGTAGCAATAACCGATTAATGCATGATAGTGAAATTTTGAATATAGTGGTTTTAAATGGCGCTGAATCGCATGAGCCCATCGCCAAATGTATAAAAAATATTGTAAGGTACTTTGCTTTGGTGCCAATGAAGTATTCACATGAAAAGTTGCGTAAATGGTAACACAAAACTAGAATCTATGTCAGAAATTGTACATCTCGAAAGGCAAAACCTGTCGGTATGCGTAGATGGTGACAAATATGCTTTAGTTTGCAGTAATCTCACAAAAGCGGTAAAAACTGCAGCAGCGAGGCAAGCCCCGGACATGTCACGCGAATCAAGCTCCGGACATATCTTTAGCTCTAAAAATTAGCTTACTATCACAGAATATCACTCAGACATTAGCAAAGTACTTTAGGTCAATCCCAGACGCAATACAAACCTGTGACGATAAATCGAAATCATGCGAGGCAAGCCCAGGGCATGTCATGCGAATCAAGCTCCGGACATGTCTTTAGCTCTAAAAATTAGCGCACTATCGCAGAATACCACTCATACATTAATAAGGTACCTTAGGTCATTGCCAAAAGCAATACAAACCTGTGACGATAAATCGAAATTGTTTTTCAATCATCTCTTTCCTTTTCTCGTTCTGATAAATTAAATGTAACTTTACTGATGTCCCGTGTGAGTGTGTAATGTAGGCGAGGAATGTTCAAATCTCACGCGTTACACGCATGCCATAGCTAACCGCTAACTAATGGTGCTTGTTGTAATGTAATGTAATGATAAACCATCATCAGCGGCATGTGACGTGCCGACTGGCGTAGGCTCTCCACAACTCTCGATCTTCCACAATAAATTGTCTTGCACCACAGCGCGCGGTGTGTGTGTGTGTGTGTGTGTGTGTGTGTGTGTGTGTGTGCATATGTATGCGTGTGTGTGTGCGCGCGTGTGTGCGTAGAAAAATTAAATATTGTCTTTCACCTGAAATATGTTTATAACTGCAATGATGGCTCTTACGTGTGTGTGTGTGTGTGTGTGTGTGTGTGTGTGTGTGTGTGTGTGTGTTTGTGTGTGTGCGCGCGCGTGCGTGCGTGTGTGCGCGTGTGTGTGCGTGTGTGCGCGTAGACAAATGTAAATATTGTCTTTCACCTGAAATATGTTTATAACTGCAATGGTGGCTCTTACGTGTGTGTGTGTGTGTGTGTGTGTGTGTGTGTGTGTGTGTGTGTGCGTGTGTGTGTATGTGAGTGAGTGAGATCACCATTTTTCTATTGCATACTGGTCAATGCGTGAAGACTGGATACCGTACTTATCTCATTTTGTGTGCTGGTCGTAATTCATAACGTCGGGGCGTGCATAGGGATATGAGGGGGTGTGATGGTGTTTCAATACGTGTCCGCCGAATGGGGGAGTGGCTGTGCAGTGGGCGTAAGACAGGTTGTCGATAGTAAAAAGGTGGGCAGGTCAGGTGTCTAAAGCGGTATACCCACGTGTAAACAATTCAACACAGTTTCCGACTAAGCCTTGCTCATAGTCATAGAGGAGAGCTATGATCACCGATACCACTCGAGGAAGACATGTCCTTTATCTAACAACTAGTGGCTCATACAGCACAACATAGCCGATGTATAAATCTACGCACGAACACAACAAACTGTCCCATCTCGACCTTAGGCGACCCATGTAACATGACATGTCACGTGTCAACTGTCCTAACCAGCGACGTTATCATGTCTCGAATCGCGAATCGACACTTTCGTTACCTCTCTATGTGTCCATAAGTATCTATGCATCGTTCCCTAGAAACCCGTTTCCAAGACCTATATAGGAGTAGGGGCGCTAACTCACGCGGGTCACCATACATGTGAGTTATTCCACTACAGCGTCAACATTGCAGCTGAAGGCTCTCTCTCTCTCTCTCTCTCTCTCTCTCTCTCTCTCTCTCTCTCTCTCTCTCTCTCTCTCTCTCTCTCTCTCTCTCTCTCGTCTATATCCGTTAGGGTGGTCCACCAAGTAACACCACAGAACATCCCGACCTCAATACAATATAAGGCAGTTTCGACTGTAGCATACACAACTATAACCAAGTCATCACATTGTCCGACTAAGCCTTGCTCATAATCATAGAGGAGAGGTGTAATCACGACACCAGTCGAGGAAGACATGTCTTTTACCTAACAATTAGTGGCTCATACACCAACGAGTGTATACCACAAGGTAACAGATGTATAAGTCTGCATACGAACACAACAAAAATGTCCCAACTCGACCTTAGGCGACTCATGTAACATGACATGCTACGTGTCCGTTGTCATAAACAACAACGTTACACGTCTCAAATCGGACATCTACACTTTCATTACCTCTCTATGTGTCTATACGGACTTTACATCTTTCTCCAGAAACTCATTTTCAAGACCAATACATGTTTTACAACTTGTCTGCTCAGTGTCATGCTTCACCACCGACACCAGTCGAGGAAGACATTCTTTTACCTAAGAACTAGTGGCTCGCACATCAACGAGAGGCTAGTGCATGATAGCAGATGTATAATTCTACATACGAACTGTCGTGTATCCGTTAAAAGTGTCGTCCCTGGAGTGAGAGGAATCAACACCCACATTTTATTTAAACCCCTTATCATTATCCTGGAGAAACCACTAGAATCCGTCTACAAAACTCCGTCAGTTTATGGACACCTCTTTGTCTCTTTCTATCACTGCTGTATCATGCCCCCTCTCATTCTTCCCCAACGCAACATACTCAACAACTCTAGCTTCCAACAATTAATAACAATTAATTTATTAAAAGAAAAGTTTAATGTATGTGAGAAGCGTATGTGAAGAATGTGTGACGTGTTCTATAATGTGTGTAGAATCGGACCTTCAGATCACTAGCCCAGTCAGTTCATCCTTGCAAGGACACACCACAGCATGTTAGGTCAGCACAAGACAACCTCACCCGGAAATGTATCTCTCCTGCCAGACACTGACATTCTTCTGTAGCTACCTGGTAATCCATGCATATGATCATCCGAAATAGATACCGTTTGTAAGTTACCACTGATCATGGACCGGTTGCACACTGCACATTATAAGTTCCTATAGTTCCTAAAAATGTACAAATCTCTGTACTGTGAAACTAAGTAGCACTGTTGTTGGTAGTAGACTTGACCCTATCTATTGTCTATAGTGTCTCAATTACAATGTCCCTTGTAATGTTTCACTGGAATCTACCACACCATGTGAATGTTACATTTAAAGTTCTCGTGTAGTTACTAATGTTCGTATGATGTGTGGTGTATCAACAAACATCACCCATCCTAGGTGAACCTTAACACACTGGAATCGTTAAATGGTTTCGCTCATCTGAGTCCTGTTCCCGTGGACCCTCCTGATCATGGGCCCAGCGTAACCACTATTGAACAACCTTTTTCCTTGGACGTTATTCATTTTCCGTAAGAAAAAAACATTTACTGTTCAACTGGTGTTCTTCCCAATCGGAGTAACACTTCTTCAAAACTCGTGTAGAGCTTCTTCGTAACTGGCAGTGAACCTGTTAAAGAAATAACACACCTGGTGAAAGCACTCATCATTGATCCTACCAGCTGAGTGTAGGCCACTGGCCTCGCTCAGATAAATACAGTGAACCAAACTCTGTCATGGACAGATGAGCTCATCACATAGGTCTGCATTAGAGCAAGACAAGGGAAGACCAAAATAGAAATTGCAGGACCCCAGTAGCCACCCCACTGTAAGATCCCACCATTGGACATATCCCCTATTCCCCACCCAACTTCAATCTCTCCTAATATCACTTCACTACACTATTCTCACTAGCAGAGCTAATTCTCACTTCACTACTCTATTCTCAACTAACAGAGCTAATCATTTCCTCACCCTAGCTAGTTTTAACAAGGCGACTGCCTATATTAATTAGGTCTAAATACACTATACGCAATACCTTATGCAACACCGCATCACTCCTGGATGGCCTCTACAATTTGCCATAAAGACACATGTTATTTAATCTGTAATTAAATCTAACACTGTAGAGCTCTCCGAATTCCTATCAGCGGTAACAGAACCACGTCAGCTCTAGTCAACTTTCTTGTCTACACTACTTGTAAACAAGTCATGTTGTTTTGTCAAGAGCCTTGGAGTGTTCTAGTGAAGTTCTTTGATGTCAACACATCAGAGGGTTCCAGGGGCAGACTATCCATTTCAGAATTCTCTCCCCTTTGTTTAATCAATGCAAAAGTTGCTCCTCTTGTTTCAACATCCAAAACAAGGTAGCCTGTTTCCTGCATTCTCCCAATCGGGTCACAATAACAAGCCCACAATTTTCTGTCTTGTGGGGACTTTCAAAACCGACTGTATTGTTTGATCTTACCGACTCCCCGTAGTAAACAACTTGTAGTGGCGAATACAGCCTCTCGCTGTTATTTTTATCATGTGATTGTTAATTTACAGTGATTTCACGACACAAACACAACAAACTGTCCCAGCTCGACCTTAGGCGACTCATGTAACATGACATGGCACGTGTCAGCTGGCCTAGCCAGTGATGTTACACGTCTCAAATCGCGCATCGACACTTTCATTACCTCTCTATGTGTCTACACGGACTTTACATCTTTCTCCAGAAGCTCATCTCGACCTTAGACGACTCATGTAACATGACATGTCACGTGTCAACTGTCCTAACCAGCGCCGTTATCATGTCTCGAATCGCGCATCGACACTTTCGTTACCTCTCTATGTATCCATCTAGGTCTACGAAGACTGAACATGGATCAACGTATTATACAGTCTGCTCTTTCAAATACTGCTCTATGGTTTGATTTGTGGCAGCCCTTAATATCCCTCGCACACAGCACAGGTGAAAGGTGTGTTAAATCGTAGAGTGAGTAGGGTGACCAGGCTTCATTGCCATAAATATACTAAGGACTCATGACTGATAGACAAGTAATTTTGGTCTGACAGTAAGCATCCTGTTCCCCCGGACTCATTTTGCTAACCTGTTCATTGTTGTAACTGCCTTACCAGTCCTGGTGTCGATGTTATCGTGATCTAAAGATAATGTGCTATTTTACCACTGATCCTAGATATGTACAATGGTCTACTATTCCCACTTCGGTGTCGTCAATAAAGATTGATGGTACCCTATGGGCACTTTGTGACATAATCTGAGTCTTCGTTTCCTAAGTGGTGAAACATGTGACATAATATAAATCTTTATTTTCTAAGTGGTAAACATAATTCAGAACAAACGGTAGAGAATACCGCTAGTAGCTGGTGGTGTAACAGACACATACCTTCTGAATTATGTAATTCTGAATTTATTGCAGTCCCAAAGAAATCAGAAGCCTTGGAATTTGATCAGCATAGAACAATTAGTATAATGTGTCACATCACAAAGGTCTTGCTACGACTTATCATGCAAAAAGTGAGGAAGAAAATACACCCTGAAATAGGAGAACAATGTGGGTTTGTAGAAGGAAAGTGTACAGCACAGTAAATGTTGTGTATATACTGCATTCAGCTATTGAACATTCTATAGAAGTAAACAAAGATATACATCTTTGCTTTATTGACTACACAAAGGCTTTCGATATAGTAAGACATGTCAACATGGTAGATATGCTTGCAGATCTACACATCGATGGGAAAGACATTAGACTTATAAAAACATATAGTGGAAACAACAAACCGACATAAGGATTGATAATCAAGTCGGACAATTATGCAAATAACAGCTGTATTTCAGAAAATGAAATGTATCTTATGTAATAAGTCACTATGATTGAATGAAAAAATAAAATTTCAACAATAAACTTGTACAAAAATTAGCAATAAAATTTCTCTTTTATGTTTCCAATTTGAATGTTTCATGTAGAAATTTAATTAACACACGCGCGCACATACACACGATTACATATTCACACACACACACACACACACACACACACACACACACACACACACACACACACACACACACACACACACACACACACACACACACACACACACACACACACACACACACACACACACCGCGCGCTGCGGTCCAAGACAATTTATTGTGGAACTTCGAGAGTTGTGGAGAGCCTACGCCAGTCGGCACGTCACATGCCGCTGATGATGGTTTATCATTACATTACATTACAACAAGCACCATTAGTTAGCGGCTAGCTATGGCATGCGTGAGATTTGAAAATCCCTCGCCTACATTATACACTCACACGGGACATCAGTAAAGTTACATTTAATTTATCAGAACGATAAAAGAAAAGAGATGAATGAAAAACAATTTCGATTTATCGTCACAGGTTTGTATTGCTTCTGGCAATGACCTAAGGTACCTTGTTAATGTCTGAGTGGTATTCTGCGATAGTGCACTAATTTTTAGAGCTAAAGACATGTCCGGAGCATGATGACATGCCCGGGGCTTGCTTAGCATGATTTCGATTTATCGTCGCAGGTTTGTATTGCGTCTGGGATTGACCTAAAGTACCTTGCTAATGTCTGAGTGGTATTCTGTGATAGTAATCTAATTTTTAGAGCTAAGGTCTTGTCCGGAGCTTGCCTCGCAGGACATGCCCGGGGCTTGCCTCGCTGCTGCGGTGTTTACCGCTTTTGTGAGATTACTGCAAACTAAAGCATATTTGTCACCATCCACACATACCGACAGGTTTTGCCTTTCGAGATTTACAATTTCTGACATAAATTCTATTTTTGTGTTACCATTTACGCAACTTTTCATGTGAATACTTCATTGGCACTCAAGCAAAGTACCTTACAATATTTGTTTATACATTTGGCGATGAGCTCACGCGATGCAGCACCATTTAAAACCACTATATTCAAAATTTCACTATCATGCGTTAATCGGTTACTGGGACATTACAATAAGCGCAGATGCCATGCCTCATGTTTTGCTTGTATCAAGGGGACGCAACTATTTCCAAGATACGCAAGGGAAAAAACTGGGTTATTTAAAATATATTGTTTTAATGATTCATTTGCACAATTAACTGATTATGTTAAGTTAATTAAATGTATATTATTGAAACTTATCTCTAGTGTTATTTTTTCTAGCAATATTTACTATCTATATGGTTTTACGTGTTGATTAATTGTGGCAAAATACCAATATATAGAATTATTAGCCATAGTTTGGCTTCAGACTTTTTCTTAAAGTTTAAGATACCAGAGTCATAACTGGTTTCTCTTCACAACGTAACAAAAAAATAATATTCGCTTTGTGGTTGTTGATTCGCAGGTTTCTCTCTGTAATCCCGTTTATCACGCAGAGTCTCGCAGCGGAGCGAGAACTGAGGTGGTTCGACCCCCGCTCGTGACTTGCGGATACTGAGCCGGCCGCTCAGAAAGCAATGGCAAACTACTGAGCGTAATCTTGCCAAGAGATCAACAGACAGCTGAAAGATGCTGCTGTTGACAGCTAAGTCCTGTAAAAGGATACGCAAAACATTTAGATGGTTGTTGATTCACTGTGGTTGTTGTTCTGATTCACTGACAGCTAGCTTCAGACTCACGAGATCGGTAAGACAAGGATGCCCCTTATCACCACTCCTGTATGTGCTCACTCTAGAACCTTTATTAGAGAAGATAAGGCAAGACACTAGTATTAAAGGAACCTTCCTGCATGGGATAGGAGAGCAGAAGCTCATCGCCTATGCAGATGACACTGCCTTCTTTCCCACCAGCAACACATCAATAAGGAATATACTCCACACCTTTACCCATTTTGGAAAAGGCAGTGGAGCCAAAATTAATGTACAGAAATCACAGATAATGGGCCTGGGAAAGTGGAAACAAAAGGCTGATTTCCCTCCAGATCTGAAACACATAGACACCATGAAGCTGTATGGGATCACATTTCCATGCGATCCCACAGAAACACACAGACAGACATGGCACGCACTGACCGAACAGATCACAGACATGTTACACAGGTATAGGTACAAGACATCCACAATATTTGGTAGAAGCACAATAGTCAACACATACATATTACCCAAAATAATATATTTAGCGACAGTACTGGACCCTCCTAAACAGACCGTCACAAACATAAACAAACAAATCAGACGCTTCATCTTCACCAACACGATACACAGCATTAAACACAAAACTCTCATACAAGACAGGAAACAAGGCGGGATTTAACTACAGGACATCCAGACAAAAATACTGTCACTTAGAATCAGTCACATAGGTAAAATCATCAGACACCCAGAACAGAACAGACTAGCACTATACTACATAGGCCACAACATCAAACATCTCACACCTCTTAACAATGCAACTGCACACTACCAGGGAAGACTGCCAACATTCTATCAGACATGCATACAGGCAATAAAAGGACACGAACAGTTAATACAGCAAACAACACACACAATATACAAACATTTAGTTAGAGAACAAGCACCATCACTAAGACTTAGGATTAAAAGAGGACACAAATACTTAATGACTGACTTCACATGCACCTTTTCAAACCTACACAACAAACACATAACACCAAAAGCTAGGGAGATCACATATAGACTGTTATACAGTATGACCCCCACAACACAGGTAGAAGCATACATATCCAAACAATGTCAATTATGTAGAAACAACACACAAGAGACAGAGGAACACATTTATTATACGGGTCCAACAATTACTGCCACACGCGCAACACTCAAACACCTCATACAAACACACACAGGCAAACAAACCGACATATATAAAGCAATTTTTCTCAATACTATACCAATGACATCTAAGGACATACATACAAAACTACTTGTAGCACTTTCTTACTACAGACAACTTATATGGACCTGCAGAAATTTTGCCAGATACAAACACCACACATATAACACACATTTAGTTTCCTTCATGTACACGCACAAAATATCACAACTCTTTCCAGAGTTGGTATAAATGGTATACCAACTCCGGAAATTTTGGAAATTTTTTGGTAATTTTGGTATACATGAGTGAGAGAAAGAAAGAAGAAACTGTGAATGAATGGTGAGAGGATGATTAAAAAGATCACATATGGTCAAAAGACCAACGGAAAATCCCTTATGTAAAGAATAGTGGAAGTATAAATGCTTGTTTTATTTGTTTCAATAATGGTTTCACCCTTATACACAAGGGGGAAAAGAAAAGAGGAGAAAAGAAAATTAAACTCCTCCCATTCCAATGTACTATTTATGAAATGTTTTGCTTTAAATGAACTTGTTGTGCTAAACTACCACCACAACTAAGATGATCATTTTAGTAAATAAAATCACATATCCTTTATACTAATATTATTATTATTATTATTATTATTTATTTTATTATTATTAGTATTATTATTACTATCATTAACATTATTATTTTTTACTATCATTACAGTACCCTTTTTATCCTTAGTATCATTAATTAAATAAGTATTAATGATATCACCATTATTATTTTACAACTTCATCCCCCATGTCCCCCCCCCCTTTTTTTTGTTTAAGGTTTGTTGCTTTTGCTACTACCCCCACTAATTTGTTTCAAACATTTGCCCTGCCTGTACCACCATTACAGTGGTCATAGGGACATTGGTGCAGTGAAACCAATTGGTGAGAGAGTAGCGAGGAAACAACATGTAAAGACTTTCCCCTATCCTTGTAGTCAATACCTACCTTATCATCCTTAGTATCATTGATTTTATAAGTATTATTGTATAATATAAGTATAATATTATATATATTACCATTGCTGGTTTTTATATTGGCTGTTATTACCCTCAGTATGTCTCTTCTTGTCATCATTATTATTGTCATCATTAGAAATAAAACAAAAACCCTTTCCCATGTGCCCCCTCCCCTCGCTCATATTTGTTGTTGCCTTTGCTGATACCCACACCGGTTTGGTTCAAAAAAGTATCCTGCCTTTACCATCATTGAGATAGTGGTGATTAAGGCATTGGTGGGTTGGAACAAATTGGTGAGAGGATGGCAAGGGAAACAAAAATGTAAAGATTGTAAAAATTTTGTGCAAATGCTGATGCTTGTTTACTTTTTACAAAAAGTTAAAAAAAAAAAAAAAAAAAAAAAAAAAAACAAAAAAAAAAAAAGAGGAAGGGAAAAAATGAATGAACCCTTACAAATAAGACAAACAAACAAAAATAAGCAAGGAGAAAAAGAAAACCAACTCCTTTTACTTCTACTATTATTGAACATTGCATGTTGCAAGTATATGTATAAAAAAAAAAAAAAAAAAAAAAAAAAAAAAAAAAAAAAAAAAAAAAAATAAGCAAGGAGGAAAAAAAGATAACCAACTCCTCTTTACACCTACTATATTATTGTACAGTGCAGGATGCATTTGTTAATTTATATACCTGCCATAATTTAACACCATTTCTAAGAAAATCATTTTAGCAAATGGAACCACATGTTTGGAAAATGTGATCATTATCAAAAGAAATTTTATCATTGTGTTTTTTAGCATTGCTGTTATCACCCTTAGTAGTTTTATTCTTTGTCTTTATTATTATAAGATGTATTTCATGTAAACACCATTCCTAAGATAATCAATTTAGCACATGGAATCACATGTTAAAACTATTATTATCATTGAGATTGAGTCTATCAGTACTATCACTATCACCCTTAGCAGTGTTATTCCTTTATGTATTTGGTTGTTATTGGCATTATTATCAGGATAATCACTATTAATATATATGGCATTGTAAACGCGTATACTGTCACATCCCCCTTTCCCACATTTTTGATACTGTGATTGTTGTCCCTGCTGCCACCCTCACCGGTTGTTTGTAAACAGGTTTGCACCGCCATGTTTTATCATCACCGAGCTTTGGTGATGGTACTTGGTAGGAGTTTTGGAGCTGACAGGAGAGCGGGGCGGCAGGGGAAATAATAGCAGCCCTCCTACCATCACGCTGTTGATTTAAAACATTTCCTTACAACAATGTCAATGGAGGAATGTTTAAATGTATAAAATATTTGTATTTTTGCGCATATGTCACCTACACGTCCACATGCAACGCTCTGTAAAAACACGAACAATACAATTCGCAACCACTTTAACACTCAATAAAAGGTTTAAAAAAAAAAAAAAAATTTCTGTGGTTGTTGTGATAAGACAAGGATGCCCCTTATCACCACTCCTGTATGTGCTCACTCTAGAACCTTTATTAGAGAAGATAAGGCAAGACACTAGTATTAAAGGAACCTTCCTGCATGGGATAGGAGAGCAGAAGCTCATCGCCTATGCAGATGACACTGCCTTCTTTCCCACCAGCAACACATCAATAAGGAATATACTCCACACCTTTACCCATTTTGGAAAAGGCAGTGGAGCCAAAATTAATGTACAGAAATCACAGATAATGGGCCTGGGAAAGTGGAAACAAAAGGCTGATTTCCCTCCAGATCTGAAACACATAGACACCATGAAGCTGTATGGGATCACATTTCCATGCGATCCCACAGAAACACACAGACAGACATGGCACGCACTGACCGAACAGATCACAGACATGTTACACAGGTATAGGTACAAGACATCCACAATATTTGGTAGAAGCACAATAGTCAACACATACATATTACCCAAAATAATATATTTAGCGACAGTACTGGACCCTCCTAAACAGACCGTCACAAACATAAACAAACAAATCAGACGCTTCATCTTCACCAACACGATACACAGCATTAAACACAAAACTCTCATACAAGACAGGAAACAAGGCGGGATTTAACTACAGGACATCCAGACAAAAATACTGTCACTTAGAATCAGTCACATAGGTAAAATCATCAGACACCCAGAACAGAACAGACTAGCACTATACTACATAGGCCACAACATCAAACATCTCACACCTCTTAACAATGCAACTGCACACTACCAGGGAAGACTGCCAACATTCTATCAGACATGCATACAGGCAATAAAAGGACACGAACAGTTAATACAGCAAACAACACACACAATATACAAACATTTAGTTAGAGAACAAGCACCATCACTAAGACTTAGGATTAAAAGAGGACACAAATACTTAATGACTGACTTCACATGCACCTTTTCAAACCTACACAACAAACACATAACACCAAAAGCTAGGGAGATCACATATAGACTGTTATACAGTATGACCCCCACAACACAGGTAGAAGCATACATATCCAAACAATGTCAATTATGTAGAAACAACACACAAGAGACAGAGGAACACATTTATTATACGGGTCCAACAATTACTGCCACACGCGCAACACTCAAACACCTCATACAAACACACACAGGCAAACAAACCGACATATATAAAGCAATTTTTCTCAATACTATACCAATGACATCTAAGGACATACATACAAAACTACTTGTAGCACTTTCTTACTACAGACAACTTATATGGACCTGCAGAAATTTTGCCAGATACAAACACCACACATATAACACACATTTAGTTTCCTTCATGTACACGCACAAAATATCACAACTCTTTCCAGAGTTGGTATAAATGGTATACCAACTCCGGAAATTTTGGAAATTTTTTGGTAATTTTGGTATACATGAGTGAGAGAAAGAAAGAAGAAACTGTGAATGAATGGTGAGAGGATGATTAAAAAGATCACATATGGTCAAAAGACCAACGGAAAATCCCTTATGTAAAGAATAGTGGAAGTATAAATGCTTGTTTTATTTGTTTCAATAATGGTTTCACCCTTATACACAAGGGGGAAAAGAAAAGAGGAGAAAAGAAAATTAAACTCCTCCCATTCCAATGTACTATTTATGAAATGTTTTGCTTTAAATGAACTTGTTGTGCTAAACTACCACCACAACTAAGATGATCATTTTAGTAAATAAAATCACATATCCTTTATACTAATATTATTATTATTATTATTATTATTATTTATTTTATTATTATTAGTATTATTATTACTATCATTAACATTATTATTTTTTACTATCATTACAGTACCCTTTTTATCCTTAGTATCATTAATTAAATAAGTATTAATGATATCACCATTATTATTTTACAACTTCATCCCCCATGTCCCCCCCCCTTTTTTTTGTTTAAGGTTTGTTGCTTTTGCTACTACCCCCACTAATTTGTTTCAAACATTTGCCCTGCCTGTACCACCATTACAGTGGTCATAGGGACATTGGTGCAGTGAAACCAATTGGTGAGAGAGTAGCGAGGAAACAACATGTAAAGACTTTCCCCTATCCTTGTAGTCAATACCTACCTTATCATCCTTAGTATCATTGATTTTATAAGTATTATTGTATAATATAAGTATAATATTATATATATTACCATTGCTGGTTTTTATATTGGCTGTTATTACCCTCAGTATGTCTCTTCTTGTCATCATTATTATTGTCATCATTAGAAATAAAACAAAAACCCTTTCCCATGTGCCCCCTCCCCTCGCTCATATTTGTTGTTGCCTTTGCTGATACCCACACCGGTTTGGTTCAAAAAAGTATCCTGCCTTTACCATCATTGAGATAGTGGTGATTAAGGCATTGGTGGGTTGGAACAAATTGGTGAGAGGATGGCAAGGGAAACAAAAATGTAAAGATTGTAAAAATTTTGTGCAAATGCTGATGCTTGTTTACTTTTTACAAAAAGTTAAAAAAAAAAAAAAAAAAAAAAAAAAAAAACAAAAAAAAAAAAAGAGGAAGGGAAAAAATGAATGAACCCTTACAAATAAGACAAACAAACAAAAATAAGCAAGGAGAAAAAGAAAACCAACTCCTTTTACTTCTACTATTATTGAACATTGCATGTTGCAAGTATATGTATAAAAAAAAAAAAAAAAAAAAAAAAAAAAAAAAAAAAAATAAGCAAGGAGGAAAAAAAGATAACCAACTCCTCTTTACACCTACTATATTATTGTACAGTGCAGGATGCATTTGTTAATTTATATACCTGCCATAATTTAACACCATTTCTAAGAAAATCATTTTAGCAAATGGAACCACATGTTTGGAAAATGTGATCATTATCAAAAGAAATTTTATCATTGTGTTTTTTAGCATTGCTGTTATCACCCTTAGTAGTTTTATTCTTTGTCTTTATTATTATAAGATGTATTTCATGTAAACACCATTCCTAAGATAATCAATTTAGCACATGGAATCACATGTTAAAACTATTATTATCATTGAGATTGAGTCTATCAGTACTATCACTATCACCCTTAGCAGTGTTATTCCTTTATGTATTTGGTTGTTATTGGCATTATTATCAGGATAATCACTATTAATATATATGGCATTGTAAACGCGTATACTGTCACATCCCCCTTTCCCACATTTTTGATACTGTGATTGTTGTCCCTGCTGCCACCCTCACCGGTTGTTTGTAAACAGGTTTGCACCGCCATGTTTTATCATCACCGAGCTTTGGTGATGGTACTTGGTAGGAGTTTTGGAGCTGACAGGAGAGCGGGGCGGCAGGGGAAATAATAGCAGCCCTCCTACCATCACGCTGTTGATTTAAAACATTTCCTTACAACAATGTCAATGGAGGAATGTTTAAATGTATAAAATATTTGTATTTTTGCGCATATGTCACCTACACGTCCACATGCAACGCTCTGTAAAAACACGAACAATACAATTCGCAACCACTTTAACACTCAATAAAAGGTTTAAAAAAAAAAAAAAAATTTCTGTGGTTGTTGTGATAAGACAAGGATGCCCCTTATCACCACTCCTGTATGTGCTCACTCTAGAACCTTTATTAGAGAAGATAAGGCAAGACACTAGTATTAAAGGAACCTTCCTGCATGGGATAGGAGAGCAGAAGCTCATCGCCTATGCAGATGACACTGCCTTCTTTCCCACCAGCAACACATCAATAAGGAATATACTCCACACCTTTACCCATTTTGGAAAAGGCAGTGGAGCCAAAATTAATGTACAGAAATCACAGATAATGGGCCTGGGAAAGTGGAAACAAAAGGCTGATTTCCCTCCAAATCTGAAACACATAGACACCATGAAGCTGTATGGGATCACATTTCCATGCGATCCCACAGAAACACACAGACAGACATGGCACGCACTGACCGAACAGATCACAGACATGTTACACAGGTATAGGTACAAGACATCCACAATATTTGGTAGAAGCACAATAGTCAACACATACATATTACCCAAAATAATATATTTAGCGACAGTACTGGACCCTCCTAAACAGACCGTCACAAACATAAACAAACAAATCAGACGCTTCATCTTCACCAACACGATACACAGCATTAAACACAAAACTCTCATACAAGACAGGAAACAAGGCGGGATTTCACTACAGGACATCCAGACAAAAATACTGTCACTTAGAATCAGTCACATAGGTAAAATCATCAGACACCCAGAACAGAACAGACTAGCACTATACTACATAGGCCACGACATCAAACATCTCACACCTCTTAACAATGCAACTGCACACTACCAGGGAAGACTGCCAAAATTCTATCAGACATGCATACAGGCAATAAAAGGACACGAACAGTTAATACAGCAAACAACACACACAATATACAAACATTTAGTTAGAGAACAAGCACCATCACTAAGACTTAGGATTAAAAGAGGACACAAATACTTCATGACTGACTTCACATGCACCTTTTCAAACCTACACAACAAACACATAACACCAAAAGCTAGGGAGATCACATATAGACTGTTATACAGTATGACCCCCACAACACAGGTAGAAGCATACATATCCAAACAATGTCAATTATGTAGGAACAACACACAAGAGACAGAGGAACACATTTATTATACGTGTCCAACAATTACTGCCACACGCGCAACACTCAAACACCTCATACAAACACACACAGGCAAACAAACCGACATATATAAAGCAATTTTTCTCAATACTATACCAATGACATCTAAGGACATACATACAAAACTACTTGTAGCACTTTCTTACTACAGACAACTTATATGGACCTGCAGAAATTTTGCCAGATACAAACACCACACATATAACACACATTTAGTTTCCTTCATGTACACGCACAAAATATCACAACTCTTTCCAGAGTTGGTATAAATGGTATACCAACTCCGGAAATTTTGGAAATTTTTTGGTAATTTTGGTATACATGAGTGAGAGAAAGAAAGAAGAAACTGTGAATGAATGGTGAGAGGATGATTAAAAAGATCACATATGGTCAAAAGACCAACGGAAAATCCCTTATGTAAAGAATAGTGGAAGTATAAATGCTTGTTTTATTTGTTTCAATAATGGTTTCACCCTTATACACAAGGGGGAAAAGAAAAGAGGAGAAAAGAAAATTAAACTCCTCCCATTCCAATGTACTATTTATGAAATGTTTTGCTTTAAATGAACTTGTTGTGCTAAACTACCACCACAACTAAGATGATCATTTTAGTAAATAAAATCACATATCCTTTATACTAATATTATTATTATTATTATTATTTATTTTATTATTATCAGTATTATTATTACTATCATTAACAGTATTATTTTTTTACTATCATTACCCTACCCTTTTTATCCTTAGTATCATTAATTAAATAAGTATTAATGATATCACCATTATTATTTTACAACTTCATCCCCCATGTCCCCCCCCCCCCCTTTTTGTTTGTTTAAGGTTTGTTGCTTTTGCTACTACCCCCACTAATTTGTTTCAAACATTTGCCCTGCCTGTACCACCATTACAGTGGTCATAGGGACATTGGTGCAGTGAAACCAATTGGTGAGAGAGTAGCGAGGAAACAACATGTAAAGACTTTCCCCTATCCTTGTAGTCAATACCTACCTTATCATCCTTAGTATCATTGATTTTATAAGTATTATTGTATAATATAAGTATAATATTATATATATTACCATTGCTGGTTTTTATATTGGCTGTTATTACCCTCAGTATGTCTCTTCTTGTCATCATTATTATTGTCATCATTAGTAATAAAACAAAAACCCTTACCCATGTGCCCCCCTCCCCTCGCTCATATTTGTTGTTGCCTTTGCTGATACCCACACCAGTTTGGTTCAAAAAAGTATCCTGCCTTTACCATCATTGAGATAGTGGTGATTAAGGCATTGGTGGGTTGGAACAAATTGGTGAGAGGATGGCAAGGGAAACAAAAATGTAAAGATTGTAAAAATTTTGTGCAAATGCTGATGCTTGTTTACTTTTTACAAAAAGTTAAAAAAAAAAAAAAAAAAAAAGAGGAAGGGAAAAAATGAATGAACCCTTACAAATAAGACAAACAAAAAAATAAGCAAGGAGAAAAAGAAAACCAACTCCTTTTACTTCTAATATTATTGAACATTGCATGTTGCAAGTATATGTATGAAAAAAAAAAAAAAAAAAAAAAAAAAAAAAAAAAAAATAAGCAAGGAGGAAAAAAAGATAACCAACTCCTCTTTACACCTACTATATTATTGTACAGTGCAGGATGCATTTGTTAATTTATATACCTGCCATAATTTAACACCATTTCTAAGAAAATCATTTTAGCAAATGGAACCACATGTTTGGAAAATGTGATCATTATCAAAAGAAATTTTATCATTGTGTTTTTTAGCATTGCTGTTATCACCCTTAGTAGGTTTATTCTTTGTCTTTATTATTATAAGATGTATTTCATGTAAACACCATTCCTAAGATAATCAATTTAGCACATGGAATCACATGTTAAAACTATTATTATCATTGAGATTGAGTCTATCAGTACTATCACTATCACCCTTAGCAGTGTTATTCCTTTATGTATTTGGTTGTTATTGGCATTATTATCATTATAATCACTATTAATATATATGGCATTGTAAACGCGTATACTGTCACATCCCCCTTTCCCACATTTTTGATACTGTGATTGTTGTCCCTGCTGCCACCCTCACCGGTTGTTTGTAAACAGGTTTGAACCGCCATGTTTTATCATCACCGAGCTTTGGTGATGGTACTTGGTAGGAGTTTTGGAGCTTACAGGAGAGCGGGGCGGCAGGGGAAATAATAGCAGCCCACTACCATCACGCTGTTGATTTAAAACATTTCCTTACAACAATGTCAATGGAGGAATGTTTAAATGTATAAAATATTTGTATTTTTGCGCATATGTCACCTACACGTCCACATGCAACGCTCTGTAAAAACACGAACAATACAATTCGCAACCACTTTAACACTCAATAAAAGGTTTAAAAAAAAAAAAAAAATTTCTGTGGTTGTTGTGATAAGACAAGGATGCCCCTTATCACCACTCCTGTACGTGCTCACTCTAGAACCTTTATTAGAGAAGATAAGGCAAGACACTAGTATTAAAGGAACCTTCCTGCATGGGATAGGAGAGCAGAAGCTCATCGCCTATGCAGATGACACTGCCTTCTTTCCCACCAGCAACACATCAATAAGGAATATACTCCACACCTTTACCCATTTTGGAAAAGGCAGTGGAGCCAAAATTAATGTACAGAAATCACAGATAATAGGCCTGGGAAAGTGGAAACAAAAGGCTGATTTCCCTCCAGATCTGAAACACATAGACACCATGAAGCTGTATGGGATCACATTTCCATGCGATCCCACAGAAACACACAGACAGACATGGCACGCACTGACCGAACAGATCACAGACATGTTACACAGGTATAGGTACAAGACATCCACAATATTTGGTAGAAGCACAATAGTCAACACATACATATTACCCAAAATAATATATTTAGCGACAGTACTGGACCCTCCTAAACAGACCGTCACAAACATAAACAAACAAATCAGACGCTTCATCTTCACCAACACGATACACAGCATTAAACACAAAACTCTCATACAAGACAGGAAACAAGGCGGGATTTCACTACAGGACATCCAGACAAAAATACTGTCACTTAGAATCAGTCACATAGGTAAAATCATCAGACACCCAGAACAGAACAGACTAGCACTATACTACATAGGCCACGACATCAAACATCTCACACCTCTTAACAATGCAACTGCACACTACCAGGGAAGACTGCCAAAATTCTATCAGACATGCATACAGGCAATAAAAGGACACGAACAGTTAATACAGCAAACAACACACACAATATACAAACATTTAGTTAGAGAACAAGCACCATCACTAAGACTTAGGATTAAAAGAGGACACAAATACTTCATGACTGACTTCACATGCACCTTTTCAAACCTACACAACAAACACATAACACCAAAAGCTAGGGAGATCACATATAGACTGTTATACAGTATGACCCCCACAACACAGGTAGAAGCATACATATCCAAACAATGTCAATTATGTAGGAACAACACACAAGAGACAGAGGAACACATTTATTATACGTGTCCAACAATTACTGCCACACGCGCAACACTCAAACACCTCATACAAACACACACAGGCAAACAAACCGACATATATAAAGCAATTTTTCTCAATACTATACCAATGACATCTAAGGACATACATACAAAACTACTTGTAGCACTTTCTTACTACAGACAACTTATATGGACCTGCAGAAATTTTGCCAGATACAAACACCACACATATAACACACATTTAGTTTCCTTCATGTACACGCACAAAATATCACAACTCTTTCCAGAGTTGGTATAAATGGTATACCAACTCCGGAAATTTTGGAAATTTTTTGGTAATTTTGGTATACATGAGTGAGAGAAAGAAAGAAGAAACTGTGAATGAATGGTGAGAGGATGATTAAAAAGATCACATATGGTCAAAAGACCAACGGAAAATCCCTTATGTAAAGAATAGTGGAAGTATAAATGCTTGTTTTATTTGTTTCAATAATGGTTTCACCCTTATACACAAGGGGGAAAAGAAAAGAGGAGAAAAGAAAATTAAACTCCTCCCATTCCAATGTACTATTTATGAAATGTTTTGCTTTAAATGAACTTGTTGTGCTAAACTACCACCACAACTAAGATGATCATTTTAGTAAATAAAATCACATATCCTTTATACTAATATTATTATTATTATTATTATTTATTTTATTATTATCAGTATTATTATTACTATCATTAACAGTATTATTTTTTTACTATCATTACCCTACCCTTTTTATCCTTAGTATCATTAATTAAATAAGTATTAATGATATCACCATTATTATTTTACAACTTCATCCCCCATGTCCCCCCCCCTTTTTTGTTTGTTTAAGGTTTGTTGCTTTTGCTACTACCCCCACTAATTTGTTTCAAACATTTGCCCTGCCTGTACCACCATTACAGTGGTCATAGGGACATTGGTGCAGTGAAACCAATTGGTGAGAGAGTAGCGAGGAAACAACATGTAAAGACTTTCCCCTATCCTTGTAGTCAATACCTACCTTATCATCCTTAGTATCATTGATTCTATAAGTATTATTGTATAATATAAGTATAATATTATATATATTACCATTGCTGGTTTTTATATTGGCTGTTATTACCCTCAGTATGTCTCTTCTTGTCATCATTATTATTGTCATCATTAGTAATAAACAAAAACCCTTTCCCATGTGCCCCCCTCCCCTCGCTCATATTTGTTGTTGCCTTTGCTGATACCCACACCAGTTTGGTTCAAAAAAGTATCCTGCCTTTACCATCATTGAGATAGTGGTGATTAAGGCATTGGTGGGTTGGAACAAATTGGTGAGAGGATGGCAAGGGAAACAAAAATGTAAAGATTGTAAAAATTTTGTGCAAATGCTGATGCTTGTTTACTTTTTACAAAAAGTTAAAAAAAAAAAAAAAAAAAAAAAGAGGAAGGGAAAAAATGAATGAACCCTTACAAATAAGACAAACAAAAAAATAAGCAAGGAGAAAAAGAAAACCAACTCCTTTTACTTCTAATATTATTGAACATTGCATGTTGCAAGTATATGTATAAAAAAAAAAAAAAAAAAAAAAAAAAAAAAAAAAAAAAAAAATAAGCAAGGAGGAAAAAAAGATAACCAACTCCTCTTTACACCTACTATATTATTGTACAGTGCAGGATGCATTTGTTAATTTATATACCTGCCATAATTTAACACCATTTCTAAGAAAATCATTTTAGCAAATGGAACCACATGTTTGGAAAATGTGATCATTATCAAAAGAAATTTTATCATTGTGTTTTTTAGCATTGCTGTTATCACCCTTAGTAGGTTTATTCTTTGTCTTTATTATTATAAGATGTATTTCATGTAAACACCATTCCTAAGATAATCAATTTAGCACATGGAATCACATGTTAAAACTATTATTATCATTGAGATTGAGTCTATCAGTACTATCACTATCACCCTTAGCAGTGTTATTCCTTTATGTATTTGGTTGTTATTGGCATTATTATCATTATAATCACTATTAATATATATGGCATTGTAAACGCGTATACTGTCACATCCCCCTTTCCCACATTTTTGATACTGTGATTGTTGTCCCTGCTGCCACCCTCACCGGTTGTTTGTAAACAGGTTTGCACCGCCATGTTTTATCATCACCGAGCTTTGGTGATGGTACTTGGTAGGAGTTTTGGAGCTGACAGGAGAGCGGGGCGGCAGGGGAAATAATAGCAGCCCACTACCATCACGCTGTTGATTTAAAACATTTCCTTACAACAATGTCAATGGAGGAATGTTTAAATGTATAAAATATTTGTATTTTTGCGCATATGTCACCTACACGTCCACATGCAACGCTCTGTAAAAACACGAACAATACAATTCGCAACCACTTTAACACTCAATAAAAGGTTTAAAAAAAAAAAAAAAATTTCTGTGGTTGTTGTGATAAGACAAGGATGCCCCTTATCACCACTCCTGTACGTGCTCACTCTAGAACCTTTATTAGAGAAGATAAGGCAAGACACTAGTATTAAAGGAACCTTCCTGCATGGGATAGGAGAGCAGAAGCTCATCGCCTATGCAGATGACACTGCCTTCTTTCCCACCAGCAACACATCAATAAGGAATATACTCCACACCTTTACCCATTTTGGAAAAGGCAGTGGAGCCAAAATTAATGTACAGAAATCACAGATAATAGGCCTGGGAAAGTGGAAACAAAAGGCTGATTTCCCTCCAGATCTGAAACACATAGACACCATGAAGCTGTATGGGATCACATTTCCATGCGATCCCACAGAAACACACAGACAGACATGGCACGCACTGACCGAACAGATCACAGACATGTTACACAGGTATAGGTACAAGACATCCACAATATTTGGTAGAAGCACAATAGTCAACACATACATATTACCCAAAATAATATATTTAGCGACAGTACTGGACCCTCCTAAACAGACCGTCACAAACATAAACAAACAAATCAGACGCTTCATCTTCACCAACACGATACACAGCATTAAACACAAAACTCTCATACAAGACAGGAAACAAGGCGGGATTTCACTACAGGACATCCAGACAAAAATACTGTCACTTAGAATCAGTCACATAGGTAAAATCATCAGACACCCAGAACAGAACAGACTAGCACTATACTACATAGGCCACGACATCAAACATCTCACACCTCTTAACAATGCAACTGCACACTACCAGGGAAGACTGCCAAAATTCTATCAGACATGCATACAGGCAATAAAAGGACACGAACAGTTAATACAGCAAACAACACACACAATATACAAACATTTAGTTAGAGAACAAGCACCATCACTAAGACTTAGGATTAAAAGAGGACACAAATACTTCATGACTGACTTCACATGCACCTTTTCAAACCTACACAACAAACACATAACACCAAAAGCTAGGGAGATCACATATAGACTGTTATACAGTATGACCCCCACAACACAGGTAGAAGCATACATATCCAAACAATGTCAATTATGTAGGAACAACACACAAGAGACAGAGGAACACATTTATTATACGTGTCCAACAATTACTGCCACACGCGCAACACTCAAACACCTCATACAAACACACACAGGCAAACAAACCGACATATATAAAGCAATTTTTCTCAATACTATACCAATGACATCTAAGGACATACATACAAAACTACTTGTAGCACTTTCTTACTACAGACAACTTATATGGACCTGCAGAAATTTTGCCAGATACAAACACCACACATATAACACACATTTAGTTTCCTTCATGTACACGCACAAAATATCACAACTCTTTCCAGAGTTGGTATAAATGGTATACCAACTCCGGAAATTTTGGAAATTTTTTGGTAATTTTGGTATACATGAGTGAGAGAAAGAAAGAAGAAACTGTGAATGAATGGTGAGAGGATGATTAAAAAGATCACATATGGTCAAAAGACCAACGGAAAATCCCTTATGTAAAGAATAGTGGAAGTATAAATGCTTGTTTTATTTGTTTCAATAATGGTTTCACCCTTATACACAAGGGGGAAAAGAAAAGAGGAGAAAAGAAAATTAAACTCCTCCCATTCCAATGTACTATTTATGAAATGTTTTGCTTTAAATGAACTTGTTGTGCTAAACTACCACCACAACTAAGATGATCATTTTAGTAAATAAAATCACATATCCTTTATACTAATATTATTATTATTATTATTATTTATTTTATTATTATCAGTATTATTATTACTATCATTAACAGTATTATTTTTTTACTATCATTACCCTACCCTTTTTATCCTTAGTATCATTAATTAAATAAGTATTAATGATATCACCATTATTATTTTACAACTTCATCCCCCATGTCCCCCCCCCTTTTTTGTTTGTTTAAGGTTTGTTGCTTTTGCTACTACCCCCACTAATTTGTTTCAAACATTTGCCCTGCCTGTACCACCATTACAGTGGTCATAGGGACATTGGTGCAGTGAAACCAATTGGTGAGAGAGTAGCGAGGAAACAACATGTAAAGACTTTCCCCTATCCTTGTAGTCAATACCTACCTTATCATCCTTAGTATCATTGATTCTATAAGTATTATTGTATAATATAAGTATAATATTATATATATTACCATTGCTGGTTTTTATATTGGCTGTTATTACCCTCAGTATGTCTCTTCTTGTCATCATTATTATTGTCATCATTAGTAATAAACAAAAACCCTTTCCCATGTGCCCCCCTCCCCTCGCTCATATTTGTTGTTGCCTTTGCTGATACCCACACCAGTTTGGTTCAAAAAAGTATCCTGCCTTTACCATCATTGAGATAGTGGTGATTAAGGCATTGGTGGGTTGGAACAAATTGGTGAGAGGATGGCAAGGGAAACAAAAATGTAAAGATTGTAAAAATTTTGTGCAAATGCTGATGCTTGTTTACTTTTTACAAAAAGTTAAAAAAAAAAAAAAAAAAAAAAAGAGGAAGGGAAAAAATGAATGAACCCTTACAAATAAGACAAACAAAAAAATAAGCAAGGAGAAAAAGAAAACCAACTCCTTTTACTTCTAATATTATTGAACATTGCATGTTGCAAGTATATGTATAAAAAAAAAAAAAAAAAAAAAAAAAAAAAAAAAAAAAAAAAATAAGCAAGGAGGAAAAAAAGATAACCAACTCCTCTTTACACCTACTATATTATTGTACAGTGCAGGATGCATTTGTTAATTTATATACCTGCCATAATTTAACACCATTTCTAAGAAAATCATTTTAGCAAATGGAACCACATGTTTGGAAAATGTGATCATTATCAAAAGAAATTTTATCATTGTGTTTTTTAGCATTGCTGTTATCACCCTTAGTAGGTTTATTCTTTGTCTTTATTATTATAAGATGTATTTCATGTAAACACCATTCCTAAGATAATCAATTTAGCACATGGAATCACATGTTAAAACTATTATTATCATTGAGATTGAGTCTATCAGTACTATCACTATCACCCTTAGCAGTGTTATTCCTTTATGTATTTGGTTGTTATTGGCATTATTATCATTATAATCACTATTAATATATATGGCATTGTAAACGCGTATACTGTCACATCCCCCTTTCCCACATTTTTGATACTGTGATTGTTGTCCCTGCTGCCACCCTCACCGGTTGTTTGTAAACAGGTTTGCACCGCCATGTTTTATCATCACCGAGCTTTGGTGATGGTACTTGGTAGGAGTTTTGGAGCTGACAGGAGAGCGGGGCGGCAGGGGAAATAATAGCAGCCCACTACCATCACGCTGTTGATTTAAAACATTTCCTTACAACAATGTCAATGGAGGAATGTTTAAATGTATAAAATATTTGTATTTTTGCGCATATGTCACCTACACGTCCACATGCAACGCTCTGTAAAAACACGAACAATACAATTCGCAACCACTTTAACACTCAATAAAAGGTTTAAAAAAAAAAAAAAAATTTCTGTGGTTGTTGTGATAAGACAAGGATGCCCCTTATCACCACTCCTGTATGTGCTCACTCTAGAACCTTTATTAGAGAAGATAAGGCAAGACACTAGTATTAAAGGAACCTTCCTGCATGGGATAGGAGAGCAGAAGCTCATCGCCTATGCAGATGACACTGCCTTCTTTCCCACCAGCAACACATCAATAAGGAATATACTCCACACCTTTACCCATTTTGGAAAAGGCAGTGGAGCCAAAATTAATGTACAGAAATCACAGATAATAGACCTGGGAAAGTGGAAACAAAAGGCTGATTTCCCTCCAGATCTGAAACACATAGACACCATGAAGCTGTATGGGATCACATTTCCATGCGATCCCACAGAAACACACAGACAGACATGGCACGCACTGACCGAACAGATCACAGACATGTTACACAGGTATAGGTACAAGACATCCACAATATTTGGTAGAAGCACAATAGTCAACACATACATATTACCCAAAATAATATATTTAGCGACAGTACTGGACCCTCCTAAACAGACCGTCACAAACATAAACAAACAAATCAGACGCTTCATCTTCACCAACACGATACACAGCATTAAACACAAAACTCTCATACAAGACAGGAAACAAGGCGGGATTTCACTACAGGACATCCAGACAAAAATACTGTCACTTAGAATCAGTCACATAGGTAAAATCATCAGACACCCAGAACAGAACAGACTAGCACTATACTACATAGGCCACGACATCAAACATCTCACACCTCTTAACAATGCAACTGCACACTACCAGGGAAGACTGCCAAAATTCTATCAGACATGCATACAGGCAATAAAAGGACACGAACAGTTAATACAGCAAACAACACACACAATATACAAACATTTAGTTAGAGAACAAGCACCATCACTAAGACTTAGGATTAAAAGAGGACACAAATACTTCATGACTGACTTCACATGCACCTTTTCAAACCTACACAACAAACACATAACACCAAAAGCTAGGGAGATCACATATAGACTGTTATACAGTATGACCCCCACAACACAGGTAGAAGCATACATATCCAAACAATGTCAATTATGTAGGAACAACACACAAGAGACAGAGGAACACATTTATTATACGTGTCCAACAATTACTGCCACACGCGCAACACTCAAACACCTCATACAAACACACACAGGCAAACAAACCGACATATATAAAGCAATTTTTCTCAATACTATACCAATGACATCTAAGGACATACATACAAAACTACTTGTAGCACTTTCTTACTACAGACAACTTATATGGACCTGCAGAAATTTTGCCAGATACAAACACCACACATATAACACACATTTAGTTTCCTTCATGTACACGCACAAAATATCACAACTCTTTCCAGAGTTGGTATAAATGGTATACCAACTCCGGAAATTTTGGAAATTTTTTGGTAATTTTGGTATACATGAGTGAGAGAAAGAAAGAAGAAACTGTGAATGAATGGTGAGAGGATGATTAAAAAGATCACATATGGTCAAAAGACCAACGGAAAATCCCTTATGTAAAGAATAGTGGAAGTATAAATGCTTGTTTTATTTGTTTCAATAATGGTTTCACCCTTATACACAAGGGGGAAAAGAAAAGAGGAGAAAAGAAAATTAAACTCCTCCTATTCCAATGTACTATTTATGAAATGTTTTGCTTTAAATGAACTTGTTGTGCTAAACTACCACCACAACTAAGATGATCATTTTAGTAAATAAAATCACATATCCTTTATACTAATATTATTATTATTATTATTATTTATTTTATTATTATCAGTATTATTATTACTATCATTAACAGTATTATTTTTTTTACTATCATTACCCTACCCTTTTTATCCTTAGTATCATTAATTAAATAAGTATTAATGATATCACCATTATTATTTTACAACTTCATCCCCCATGTCCCCCCCCCCCCTTTTTGTTTGTTTAAGGTTTGTTGCTTTTGCTACTACCCCCACTAATTTGTTTCAAACATTTGCCCTGCCTGTACCACCATTACAGTGGTCATAGGGACATTGGTGCAGTGAAACCAATTGGTGAGAGAGTAGCGAGGAAACAACATGTAAAGACTTTCCCCTATCCTTGTAGTCAATACCTACCTTATCATCCTTAGTATCATTGATTTTATAAGTATTATTGTATAATATAAGTATAATATTATATATATTACCATTGCTGGTTTTTATATTGGCTGTTATTACCCTCAGTATGTCTCTTCTTGTCATCATTATTATTGTCATCATTAGTAATAAAACAAAAACCCTTTCCCATGTGCCCCCCTCCCCTCGCTCATATTTGTTGTTGCCTTTGCTGATACCCACACCAGTTTGGTTCAAAAACGTATCCTGCCTTTACCATCATTGAGATAGTGGTGATTAAGACATTGGTGGGTTGGAACAAATTGGTGAGAGGATGGCAAGGGAAACAAAAATGTAAAGATTGTAAAAATTTTGTGCAAATGCTGATGCTTGTTTACTTTTTACAAAAAGTTAAAAAAAAAAAAAAAAAAAAAAGAGGAAGGGAAAAAATGAATGAACCCTTACAAATAAGACAAACAAAAAAATAAGCAAGGAGAAAAAGAAAACCAACTCCTTTTACTTCTAATATTATTGAACATTGCATGTTGCAAGTATATGTATAAAAAAAAAAAAAAAAAAAAAAAAAAAAAAAAAAAAAAAATAAGTAAGGAGGAAAAAAAGATAACCAACTCCTCTTTACACCTACTATATTATTGTACAGTGCAGGATGCATTTGTTAATTTATATACCTGCCATAATTTAACACCATTTCTAAGAAAATCATTTTAGCAAATGGAACCACATGTTTGGAAAATGTGATCATTATCAAAAGAAATTTTATCATTGTGTTTTTTAGCATTGCTGTTATCACCCTTAGTAGGTTTATTCTTTGTCTTTATTATTATAAGATGTATTTCATGTAAACACCATTCCTAAGATAATCAATTTAGCACATGGAATCACATGTTAAAACTATTATTATCATTGAGATTGAGTCTATCAGTACTATCACTATCACCCTTAGCAGTGTTATTCCTTTATGTATTTGGTTGTTATTGGCATTATTATCATTATAATCACTATTAATATATATGGCATTGTAAACGCGTATACTGTCACATCCCCCTTTCCCACATTTTTGATACTGTGATTGTTGTCCCTGCTGCCACCCTCACCGGTTGTTTGTAAACAGGTTTGCACCGCCATGTTTTATCATCACCGAGCTTTGGTGATGGTACTTGGTAGGAGTTTTGGAGCTGACAGGAGAGCGGGGCGGCAGGGGAAATAATAGCAGCCCACTACCATCACGCTGTTGATTTAAAACATTTCCTTACAACAATGTCAATGGAGGAATGTTTAAATGTATAAAATATTTGTATTTTTGCGCATATGTCACCTACACGTCCACATGCAACGCTCTGTAAAAACACGAACAATACAATTCGCAACCACTTTAACACTCAATAAAAGGTTTAAAAAAAAAAAAAAAATTTCTGTGGTTGTTGTGATAAGACAAGGATGCCCCTTATCACCACTCCTGTATGTGCTCACTCTAGAACCTTTATTAGAGAAGATAAGGCAAGACACTAGTATTAAAGGAACCTTCCTGCATGGGATAGGAGAGCAGAAGCTCATCGCCTATGCAGATGACACTGCCTTCTTTCCCACCAGCAACACATCAATAAGGAATATACTCCACACCTTTACCCATTTTGGAAAAGGCAGTGGAGCCAAAATTAATGTACAGAAATCACAGATAATGGGCCTGGGAAAGTGGAAACAAAAGGCTGATTTCCCTCCAGATCTGAAACACATAGACACCATGAAGCTGTATGGGATCACATTTCCATGCGATCCCACAGAAACACACAGACAGACATGGCACGCACTGACCGAACAGATCACAGACATGTTACACAGGTATAGGTACAAGACATCCACAATATTTGGTAGAAGCACAATAGTCAACACATACATATTACCCAAAATAATATATTTAGCGACAGTACTGGACCCTCCTAAACAGACCGTCACAAACATAAACAAACAAATCAGACGCTTCATCTTCACCAACACGATACACAGCATTAAACACAAAACTCTCATACAAGACAGGAAACAAGGCGGGATTTCACTACAGGACATCCAGACAAAAATACTGTCACTTAGAATCAGTCACATAGGTAAAATCATCAGACACCCAGAACAGAACAGACTAGCACTATACTACATAGGCCACAACATCAAACATCTCACACCTCTTAACAATGCAACTGCACACTACCAGGGAAGACTGCCAACATTCTATCAGACATGCATACAGGCAATAAAAGGACACGAACAGTTAATACAGCAAACAACACACACAATATACAAACATTTAGTTAGAGAACAAGCACCATCACTAAGACTTAGGATTAAAAGAGGACACAAATACTTCATGACTGACTTCACATGCACCTTTTCAAACCTACACAACAAACACATAACACCAAAAGCTAGGGAGATCACATATAGACTGTTATACAGTATGACCCCCACAACACAGGTAGAAGCATACATATCCAAACAATGTCAATTATGTAGAAACAACACACAAGAGACAGAGGAACACATTTATTATACGTGTCCAACAATTACTGCCACACGCGCAACACTCAAACACCTCATACAAACACACACAGGCAAACAAACCGACATATATAAAGCAATTTTTCTCAATACTATACCAATGACATCTAAGGACATACATACAAAACTACTTGTAGCACTTTCTTACTACAGACAACTTATATGGACCTGCAGAAATTTTGCCAGATACAAACACCACACATATAACACACATTTAGTTTCCTTCATGTACACGCACAAAATATCACAACTCTTTCCAGAGTTGGTATAAATGGTATACCAACTCCGGAAATTTTGGAAATTTTTTGGTAATTTTGGTATACATGAGTGAGAGAAAGAAAGAAGAAACTGTGAATGAATGGTGAGAGGATGATTAAAAAGATCACATATGGTCAAAAGACCAACGGAAAATCCCTTATGTAAAGAATAGTGGAAGTATAAATGCTTGTTTTATTTGTTTCAATAATGGTTTCACCCTTATACACAAGGGGGAAAAGAAAAGAGGAGAAAAGAAAATTAAACTCCTCCCATTCCAATGTACTATTTATGAAATGTTTTGCTTTAAATGAACTTGTTGTGCTAAACTACCACCACAACTAAGATGATCATTTTAGTAAATAAAATCACATATCCTTTATACTAATATTATTATTATTATTATTATTTATTTTATTATTATCAGTATTATTATTACTATCATTAACAGTATTATTTTTTTACTATCATTACCCTACCCTTTTTATCCTTAGTATCATTAATTAAATAAGTATTAATGATATCACCATTATTATTTTACAACTTCATCCCCCATGTCCCCCCCCCTTTTTTTGTTTGTTTAAGGTTTGTTGCTTTTGCTACTACCCCCACTAATTTGTTTCAAACATTTGCCCTGCCTGTACCACCATTACAGTGGTCATAGGGACATTGGTGCAGTGAAACCAATTGGTGAGAGAGTAGCGAGGAAACAACATGTAAAGACTTTCCCCTATCCTTGTAGTCAATACCTACCTTATCATCCTTAGTATCATTGATTTTATAAGTATTATTGTATAATATAAGTATAATATTATATATATTACCATTGCTGGTTTTTATATTGGCTGTTATTACCCTCAGTATGTCTCTTCTTGTCATCATTATTATTGTCATCATTAGTAATAAAACAAAAACCCTTTCCCATGTGCCCCCCTCCCCTCGCTCATATTTGTTGTTGCCTTTGCTGATACCCACACCAGTTTGGTTCAAAAAAGTATCCTGCCTTTACCATCATTGAGATAGTGGTGATTAAGGCATTGGTGGGTTGGAACAAATTGGTGAGAGGATGGCAAGGGAAACAAAAATGTAAAGATTGTAAAAATTTTGTGCAAATGCTGATGCTTGTTTACTTTTTACAAAAAGTTAAAAAAAAAAAAAAAAAAAAAAAGAGGAAGGGAAAAAATGAATGAACCCTTACAAATAAGACAAACAAAAAAATAAGCAAGGAGAAAAAGAAAACCAACTCCTTTTACTTCTACTATTATTGAACATTGCATGTTGCAAGTATATGTATAAAAAAAAAAAAAAAAAAAAAAAAAAAATAAGCAAGGAGGAAAAAAAGATAACCAACTCCTCTTTACACCTACTATATTATTGTACAGTGCAGGATGCATTTGTTAATTTATATACCTGCCATAATTTAACACCATTTCTAAGAAAATCATTTTAGCAAATGGAACCACATGTTTGGAAAATGTGATCATTATCAAAAGAAATTTTATCATTGTGTTTTTTAGCATTGCTGTTATCACCCTTAGTAGGTTTATTCTTTGTCTTTATTATTATAAGATGTATTTCATGTAAACACCATTCCTAAGATAATCAATTTAGCACATGGAATCACATGTTAAAACTATTATTATCATTGAGATTGAGTCTATCAGTACTATCACTATCACCCTTAGCAGTGTTATTCCTTTATGTATTTGGTTGTTATTTGCATTATTATCATTATAATCACTATTAATATATATGGCATTGTAAACGCGTATACTGTCACATCCCCCTTTCCCACATTTTTGATACTGTGATTGTTGTCCCTGCTGCCACCCTCACCGGTTGTTTGTAAACAGGTTTGCACCGCCATGTTTTATCATCACCGAGCTTTGGTGATGGTACTTGGTAGGAGTTTTGGAGCTGACAGGAGAGCGGGGCGGCAGGGGAAATAATAGCAGCCCACTACCATCACGCTGTTGATTTAAAACATTTCCTTACAACAATGTCAATGGAGGAATGTTTAAATGTATAAAATATTTGTATTTTTGCGCATATGTCACCTACACGTCCACATGCAACGCTCTGTAAAAACACGAACAATACAATTCGCAACCACTTTAACACTCAATAAAAGGTTAAAAAAAAAAAAAATAAAAAAAAAATTCCTTTACTCCAGTATATATAATATATATATATTAATATATATGGCTTTGTAAACGCCTATACTATCACATCCCACTTTCCCACCCTTTTGATACTGTGATTGTTGTCTCTGCTGCCACCCTCACCGTTTTGTTTCAGTTCTGCACCGCCATGTTTATCATCACCGAGGGTGATGGTACTTGGTAGGAGTTTTTGGAGCTGACAGGAGAGCGGGGCGGCAGGGGAAATAATAACAGCCCGCTACCATCACGCTTTTGATTTAAAATATTTCCTTACAACAATGTCAATGGAGAAATGTTTAAATGTATAAAATATTTGTAATTTTTGCGCATATGTCACCTACACGCCCACATGCAACGCTCTGTAAAAACACGCACACAAATACTGAACACACAGTACGCATGTAACAACACAAACAATACAAATGCAACAACTACCCCTCCTGCATTGTAAACTAGGATACTCCTTGACAACCCCCCCCCCCCCCCACCTTTTCGATACTGTTGGTTTTTGATGCTGCTGCTGCCTTCACCGGTCGGTTCTAACAAGTTTTACTGCCATTTTCCTCATTACCAAGTGGTGATGATGGTATTGGTGGGGTTGGAGCTGACAGGTGAGGGGGTGGCAGAGGGAAAATAATGGTATACTATCGTCTTGTTGTTGTTTGTACTCGTTTTTCGTTACCCCCCATTTCAAATGTAAAAAGGTTGAAACAAATGTTGTAAAAATTTGCGCATATGTCACCTACACTTCCACATGCAACGCTCTGTAACAACACGAACAATACAAATGCAAATGTTTCTTAACACTCAATAAAAGTTTAAAAAAAAAAAAAAGATTGTTGTCTTTGCTGCCACCCTCGCCGGTTGGTTCTAAACGTTTTGTGCACCGCCATGTTTATCATCACCGAGGGGTGGTGATGGTACTTGGTAGGAGTTTTTGGAGCTGACAGGAGAGCGGGACGGCAAGGGAAATAATAACAGCCCACTACCATCACGCTGTCAATTTAAAATATTTCCTTACAACAATGTCAATGGAGGAATGTTTAAATGTATACAATATTTGTAAATTTTGCGCATATGTCACCTACACTTCCACATGCAACGCTCTGTAAAAACACGAACAATACAATCCGCAACAATTTTAACACTCAATGAAAGTTTAAAAAAAAAAAATAATTCTGTGGTTGTTTGTGGTTGTTTGAGGAGAACATTAGAATGGCTGACGAGGAAAACGAATCAAGATCAGGCGATGAAAAACCTGAAGTCAAGGACACTGCAGACAGTGCCATAGAATCAAATGAGACTGTTGACAATGATAAGGAAAGTGAACAAGAACAAGAAAGCACAGCAAAATATGAACCTGATGCTGCTAAAAAAGAAGAAAAGAGCCCCAAAAAGGTGGAGAAAGAGAAAGACCAAAAAAATGACACAATTGTGAAAAAGGAAAAAGAAAGAAGAAACAGAAGATGAGGATGAAGATGGTGATGAAGACGATGATGATGATGAGGAATCATTACCCCCGGGGCTTCTTGAGCGTCCATTGGAAGTGGAAGGTAAAAGAGAAAAGAAGAAAGTAGAGAGACTGTCTGCATCAATGATCAGTTCTCCACCAGAGAAGAAAAAGCTTGAGATTGAAAAGGGAACTGGGAAGAAGCTAGGTGACATCCCATACATCGAGCACCAGTTGAACATCACCAAGGCCATTGACTTGAAACCCCTTCATAGAGTGTTATTCCTTCGTGTTGGATCTAATAATGAAATCAAGAAAAATATTAAACAGTTTAGTGGTTTCACACATGGAAAAGATTCAAAGGAGCATGAAAAGAGGATAGCTTGTTTGAACAAATTGGTACTGGCGGAACTGAAGGCTATATGTGTTGCATTAGGCCTTGAAAGAGGAGGCACTAAAGTGAATCTAGTTGACAGGGTTATGGATTTTCTTATGAAGCCCAAAGACAAAGGTCTAAATGTCAAGATGAAGACAAAAAAGAAGTCAAAATCTACAGGTGGGAAAACAAAGGGTACAAAAAGGAAGAGATCGAAAGAACCAAAAAAGAAAGGGAAAGCTATATAACAGTTGCAGTGAACCGAACGACTGAGTCAGAAATCGAACCCACAAACTTCGGAACACACGGCAGATGTCTCAACCACTTCTCCACGTAGACCTAAACAGTTAGAGTAGCAGTTGAATGTAGCATTCGATAAACAAACCAGAAATTCGAATGTTCTAGACGTCATGTAAAGCTTTCCGACGTCTTAACTGGACTCTACATCACTTTACATGACGACATCCCTTTGGCTCTACATCACTTTACATGACAACTTCCCTTTACCTATTTTTAATATTCGGTACTCAATCTGTCTGCCTGGCTTTTCTGTCCTTTGACTCCGGATTTATTCATGTAGAAACCTTGTCTCTGAAGACAACAATTTCCAATCTCATCCACGCGGACATAGTGTCCTAAGTGATTAACTTGGGCCCCCTTCATTGATCGCAGTAACGCAAGGTGGTTCTATTCTTTCACTTATTTTAGACGGGTATTTTTATCCCTCCACCGTATTCTTTTTGTTTTTGATGATGTATCTTTATTTATTTATTTATTTGGCTTTGTGGCGTGAAGCATTCACACGAGGGAAGTAGATGCTTTTTGTCAAGACTCCAAAGCCACCCAGTTATATAACGAATTCTCTTGCAAAACAGTCACCAAGGCTTTGATAATTTGTGTCGTTAGCTACTAAAACTGCTGCTGATGCTACTGCTACAACAACAACAACAACAACAACAACAACAACAACAACAACAACAACAACAACAACAACAACAACAACAACAACAACAACAACAACAACAACAACAACAACAACAACAACAACAACAACAACTTCAGCAGCAGCAGCAGCAACAACAACAACAACAACAAGTACCACCACCACCACACTCACTTCTACTACTACTACTACTACTACTACTACTACTACTACTACTACTACTACTACTACTACTACTACTACTACTACTACTACTACTACTACTACTACTACTACTACTACTGCTGCTGCTGCTGCTGCTGTTGCTGCTGTTACTACTACTACTACTACTACTACTACTACTACTACTACTACTACTACTACTACTACTACTACTACTACTACTACTACTACTACTACTACTTACTACTACTACGCGGGAGTCTCTGTGGCGAAGTGGTCAAGCCGTTTGCCTCGTGCTCCGAAGGTTGTGGGTTCGATTCCGGGCCGCACCCTTCGGTTTACGAGTTAAATGTTTCGGAGACTCCTGTGGGTCGTCGCTAAAAGCTACGGAGTTCGTGCTTTGTGCGACGCTTTCCGTGCTGCGGAAAGGGACCGAGCCATATGGGATAAAACCCGGTGCAATGAAGTCGACCCTGTCGACTTTTAAGCGACTTTTAAGCGACTACTACTACTACTATCACTTTCTTCTTATTCCTCCTTATCCTCCTCTTCCTCTTCCTATTCCTCCCCCTCTTCTTCCTCACATTCATTTACCTCCTCCCTCTCCCCCTCCTCTTCTTCTTGCTGACTTTCTTAGATTTGGAGTGCGGCTTAGGATATAAAATTGAATTCTGTTTTCAGCGCATTAACATCCCCAAGCAACTTATCTCTAATTTTAAGCTCCGTGTATGAAGACACAGTATTGGAGATAATCTGCTTCCAGAGGTCATATCAGTCTAATATGAAGGCAGGTATAATTCTAATATAGACAGCGCAGGAACATGTGTCTCGCGAGCCGTAGTCGAAGTATTAAAATATCAGGCACGTTTATGTGGTGTAAAGTGATAGGACATTGTCCATGCACTCAGGCCTAGATAATATCATGGTCCTAGCGCTTCACACATCTACTACAGGGTCCTCTACAGGACTTGTTTGCTGTATTATCAGCGACTCCCGTCCGGAAATGATATCCATGTCATGTGGCTGAATTTAGCATCGTACTGTTTGGTTTGGGATGTAGAGGATCACTTTCATTGCCCACATGTACCCCTATGAGTGCCCCAGATTCCCCCAATAGATCACACTCAGAGACTCACACAACTATGTATGGACTCCGCAGGTGTCAAAATTGTCCGTACCAGAATCACACATGCCACGACTATACTTTCTTGTATATAAATAAACACACATGCCACGATTATACTTTATTGTATATAAATAATCACACATGCATTGTTGGGAGCTCATAGAAGTAGAGGACAGAAGGAGGGGTTAGAGGACGCACTAGACAACGTAAAGTTTGTCAGCTATAGTTACCGATCGGGATTCGAACCTGTCATTTCCAAAAATCAATTTCCAATTCAAATTTCCATTTGGTGGAGACATGTTCGAATCAGGCTCGGTAACTATAGCTGTCAATGTTAAATGAAACTTCGATGACCGTCAAACAATACATGTGTGTTTATTTATGGTCCGTCTTAGTGCACAAAGAGCGTAACCTAATCGGGCTCTCACGCAACCGGGTGCATACCAGCCTATGTGCTTAGGCCAATAAACGTCATTAACGCGAGGCTTGCCTATAGTTAGTTGCATATCATTGACAGGACGTCGCAGTCTACCCAAGTATGTTTTTGCTGTTCGTGATTTCTTGGCAAATTTACTTTCGGTAGTTTACCACTGCTTTCTGAACGACCGACACTCATATCATTGTATGAAAATCAGCGCAAGAGAGTCTGCTTCCAAATCGGCCGCAGGTGTGTTTCGAACGCGGTATGCGGGGTTGCGTAACCCCTTCGCCACAGAGCCGGTTTAGACAATAAACTAAAATACAAAAAAAAAAAAACGAGGATGGAGAGACTAGTTCCCATAACTCCATTATCCTGTTAACATAGTATATATGAAGACAGAACACGTCACGCCCCAAAGGCAGTATCTGCCGTGGGAACGCCTTTAACCTTTCACCAGGGTCCACTCTTACACTCAGTTGTTGGCGTGAGAGCTACAAACTGCCGTATTATATTTGCAGCGACGGTCGCCGTCTGTTTTATGTTTCTCCCGTAATTGTTTTGACATATTAGTCACACAGATAAGCATGTCATTCACTTTTACTCTTTGTAAGATGTCGATTGCCAGTTCCCATGTCTTATTGTCGTCTTTAAATAACCATCGCCCGCATTATGACTTGCATGCCAGGCAGACTCTGGAATATATCATATCCATATTGACGTGGATAGGCCTTAGGTTCGCACCAGAATACGATCAGCGTTGCCAGTAGTGGGTTGTGCTCAATATTTAGAATAAATACAGTAAATGAAGTAAAGGACCGTTTTACAGACATATAGGGACTAGTATGTACATGACGCTAGGGCCATATTGTTATAGGCCAATGGTACTCTATGAGTGATGTGATCAACATCCAGCCGGTGGTCTATATTTTCCAAGTAGTGCAGCTTTACATTACAGAATTACGACATATACAGGATGTTGCGGCGATTAGTCTTCATCAGCAAACAAACACATTCACAAAACACAACATATAGTCAAGGAGATCTCCTATAACTACATCAAAACGTGACGACAGGACGAGAAGAATAAAAAGATGAAAAAATGAAAGCAATGAAGAGAAAATGAAAATATGAAAAAATGTTCATACTTACCTCAGAATTCCGAGCTGTGTATAACCCCAAATATCCCCGATGTCTCCTTTTTATACCCAACCGAGGGGATGTATAGTATGTCCACAAACGAATGCCGTCATTCACGATGAATTATTTTGAAAACTGTCTGTTGCATCGTTATGGAATTTTTCCTGCCGTCTTATATTTACCCCCACCCAAGGAATATGTCTTTTATAGGTCCAAAAGCAACTTAAATCATCGAAAGCAGCGACATTTCTTTGATATTTTGCTGAAAAACTAGTGATTTCTCGCTAACAAACTTGTTTTTACAGTAAGGAACGCCCCGCCAATTCACATGACGACACAAGGCGTATCCGGATTCGTATGGGAGTGGGTGCAATAAAAGAAGTAGCTTAAAAGTCGACAGGGTCGGCTGCATTGCACCGGGTTTTTATCCCATATGGCTCCGTTTCTTTCCGCAGCGCGGAAAGCGTCGCATAAAGCACGAACTCCGTAGCTCCAGCGACGACTCTCGGGAGTCTCCGAAAAAATGCACTCGTGAAATGAAGGACGCGGCCCGGAATCGAATATACAACCTTCGGAGCCCGAGTCAGACGGCTTGACCACTTCACCACGGAGAATCCCGAGAGGGTTGCAATGTGTAATATTAGTAAAGACTGAGAATTTACAGAGGCATGGGGTAAATAATTTGTAAATTGACAGGAAAGTAGAAGGAATATATTTCTTACCTTATTTTTCATTTCCTTCTTGTTTCTTCAGCTGCTGGTTAATAATGTGTACACAAGTATTCATGTCAGCTTTTTATATTGAGTTCGTGAAAGCTTCCAAATAGCTGTGCGTTAAAGTGCGTATGGAGTGACCAGAAATGATACCGCAATTTAGTCATCATGTTTCCCTTTTTAAGGATCTGTTCAGCTGTCTGTGTAGTTTGTTCACATGTACACATGGGTGACAGACCCGCTTTGAGTCTTCGTGAAAGATTGTCTACTCTGCTGTTTACCGTTCAGAGACGGAACATGATTACCTGTTTTGCACTATGAAAATAGTTGTCAGTGTCTCTGTAGAGGGCTTTCTTCTTAAAGACCAAGATGTTGGTCCTCTTTTCATTGAAGTTTGAGACGGAACATGATTACCTGTTTTGCACTATGAAAATAGTTGTCAGTGTCTCTGTAGAGGGCTTTCTTCTTAAAGACCAAGATGTTGGTCCTCTTTTCATTGAAGTTTATAGATTGATTTGTATGCACGTGTGTTGTCCCCTAATTTGACAACGTGTTTGCTCTCAAGTTTCTTGTTATGCCACAATATGTCAGTTTCCACCGCAATATTATTCTTCTGTTGGTATTCAATGCGTTTAGTGTGTGTGTTTTTTTTTTTTTTTCTTCCCCAATACATTTGTTTGTCACCGCTGAGGGCTTGCGGAATTGAAAATTCATCACTATGGAATACAAACTGTTGCCATTGACATTATGCTAATGCTGTAATGTTTAGGGCCTGCAATTCTTCTGAATATTTGTAGCAAAATATCCCAGTTGGTGTGCACGTGGATTAAGGTCTGCGATCTGCTCAGACCTTAATCTGTGTCGGACGATTCCAGTAGGTTGATGACTGCTCTCGGATGCATAAAATTCAATCAATCCTTTCTCCAATAACCCTCTTCCTCTTTCAACACATGGTCCTCACATTTTTCCAGTAACTTTTATCAATATTTAATAGCGCGGACTGGATTAGTATCTTGACGTCAGACAATTTGAATATAGTATTGTCAGCTGCCACCTATCCTTTAATTTTTAGCCCACACAAGTCCTATAGGGTTAAAATGAGAATGGTACGGCGGAAGTCTCAAGCACCCATGACGATGCTTTTCTATCAACTTGTCGATTTGATATTTCTTGCTTTTTGGAGTCTGTTTTACAAGGGACAACAATTCTAGCTAGAAATACCTTTCTGGAAATTGTATGGTTTCCATTCGGAGTCATATCTTTATTGCTCCCTTTGTGCTCGATGCTGTAGGTATTTTGTTTTCTTGGGCAACAACATTGATATTATGCATTGTCCATAATTGGACACGACGGTCTATCTAGGGATGGAAGCACAGTATTCTCGAGCCAATCTCTAAATACATTGCCATTCATCTTATTATGATAATCCCTATTGTCTGTATGCTTTGATACGAACACGAGCCCAGCATTCTGTTGTAAGCCATTATGCGTATTACCAGCATGGACCATGACCAAAAGCTGTCCTATACTACTGGCAACATATCGCTTTATCTGTCCATCCACTGATTGCCATTCCTTATCACTTGTGTGGTGCGCATTGATCCACATTTCATCCAAACACACTATGCCATAATTTTCTTTTCGCATTTCCCTTATTTCTCGTAGGTATCTGCTTCTCATGGCTCCTAAATGCGGTTGCTCGCAAAGAATATTTCTACCGCCCCTGTACTTTCAAAAAGTGAAGATAATGTCCTTATAATTTTTCACAAAGTTGTTTTGGATAGCTCTATGTTATTGTTCTTTCTCAACCAAACCCTAAGTTTTCTTACAGTCACTGTTTCCTTGGCATCCAGCATTTTTATAATGCTGGATAATCCTGGATATAAAATCCAAAGTTTTTATACTTTTAGGAGTCTCCGAGGCGAAGTGGTCAAGCCTTTTGACTTGGGCTCCAAAGATCGTGGATTTGATTCCGGGCCGCATCCTTCGGTTCACGAGTTAAATTTTTCGGGGACTTCTGTGGGTCGTCGCTAGAGCTGCGGAGTTCGTGCTTAGTGCGATGCTTTCCGCGCTGCGGAAAGAGACCGAGCCATATGGGATAGAACCCCGTGCAATGATGTCGACCCTGTCGAATTTTAAGAGACTTTTTAAAGCATTTTTATAATAATTCGCCTTATGACATCTTTGTCAAAGCTGTCTACAATAATCTTTCTATGTACCGTTTGGTTATTGCGTGGTGGTTTAATTCCAGATTCTGGTACCCATCAACGAAATGACCGTTTACTCAAACCCAATGCATGCACTGTTCTTTTTTCGGAATTTGTAATAGTATAAAACAGTTTCCTCCGATCAGCTTCTTGACAAAAATATGTGTACAACTTCATAGCGATTCTTTGAAGTGTATACACAATTTCGCATTCAATCTCATTGAAAAATATTCACACATTTCAAAGTTAGCGATAAGTGGTAAGATGTAAAAAAAAAAAAAAAAAAACATATTAATCAGGTTTCATGAAATAACCCACATTTTGAGACACCTCTGAACAGTCCTAGTTTAAACAACGGGGGGAGTTGGCATAAGGCCAATCCCGTGAAAATATTCAACATTGAGCGCTGATTGTTTGGCTACGCTGTAATACATTTAAAAATATGAATTTCATCTCAGACTCGTAAATTATATACCGCATATAAACAAACTTTGATGTCAGAGTCTAAGGTAGTGCCAGCAGAGATGCAAGGACATCGTTACGCCCGCCAGGCGAATAGTCCCTAGCGGGGATGCTGTAACATCGTTACGCCCGCCAGGCGAGTATTAGTTACCTGCCTGCGAGGTTGCCGGCTGACGAGACAGCCAGCGGTCAGGCAAGGACAAAGCAGGACGCACGCAGGCCTCGTGAAGCCACTTCAGGTGGGCAGGCGCGTTGCGAGAAATAGCCAGACAGCTCTGGGACTCGGACTCGACTGGCCGTATGATGGGAGAAAGGCTTGTGTAGTTCTGTTGCCCGAAAGTCGAGTGCTTGTACATCTTGTGAGACTGATTGTAAGCTGTGGGGTGCTTGTAAGTGTATTGTTATAACTTATGTATTGTGATGATCATCTCTAGATCGTGATCTGTAAATAAATCCATCGAAACTTCGTGTCGTTGAGTCTCAAGTCAAATCACGTTGTATTTGTACTGTCTCACATGTGTTAGGTTAACGAGCCAGGTTTAAGACCCTGACATGTGTGGACGTGGGGGCATTCGTCCGGCTTTAAAATGAACGTGGTTTAAGTAATTAACATTTAAAACCTAGATTTGTGAACTTAGAAATTTTTGTCCAACTTTAGAGTGCATTTAAATGTGATTGTGAAGGCTCATTTTGATATATATATATTATTACATTGTCTAAACATGGAGACTAAATGTGAACGTACAGTGCATACATATTGTTTGATCTTGTAAACGTGTAAAACATTTGTGATTGTGGAACTTGTCACCGTTTTGACCTTGTCGACATTGTGAAGTTGTCGCCATTGTGACCTTGTCGCCATCTTGTAAACTTGATGTCTATGTCCTTACTGAATGTCATCTTGATGTAAGTGATGTGTCATCAATGTTGTAAAGTGTTGAGATATAGTTAGATTGTCTGTGTAAAGTGAATTGTGTAAAGCAGAAAGTTTCGGAAAGAAAGTGACTTGTGATTTTGAAAAAAAAATAATTGTTGACTGACAACATTACGACCTACAATTACACTCAACGCCATACAAACCTAATCAAAACTTAGTGACAAACATACACACCACATCAAACAGGCGTTAATTTATTTCCTCCAAAAACAAAGCAGGTTTTCTGTGCCATCTAAAACCCTTGCCCGTAGAGGTCATTTGTGTTTTGAAGTAGCGACCCTACAGTTCCTAGTCCGAATTTCAACCGTTCTTCACCGCATCCAAGACACTTGAGTATATTTTTCTTTCTATATACTTTCGGATGCAAATTTAGGCACATATTGCAAATAGAACACAATTGTAAATTGTTCACGTTACTAACAACTTGTAACAAATTGTGTGTCTGATATTTCATTTGCATTTTCCATCATGTCGTCATTAAATGATTTCATTGATATGGGGTTGAAGTTAAAGTTAACAGGTGATGTGTTAACGAAGTGGAGTGAGAAGAAATACTCTGAATACCACGAGCGTGAAGAAAGAGCAGCTGAAAGAGCACTCAAGCAGGCAGAGATTGAAAGAGAGACGGAATTAAAGAAGACAGAGATAGCAGCTCAGAGTAAACGGGAAGAGCTGGAAGTGCAACTAAAAATCAAACAACTTGATACTGAGACTGCCATAAACAAAGAGTCTAAGAAATCTGAGAGACTGGAGAAAGAAAACCAGTACAAGAAATATCAAGGTATCGTAAGAAATTATACCTCGGGTGATTGCATTGCAGCCTTCACCCAAAATTTTGAAACTTTAATGGACCATTACCAGGTCCCATTGTCTGAATGGAATATAATTTATATGAGAAGTTTATCAGGGGAGCCTCTGAAAGTCATAGAGACTATACCCAAAGACCTCAGAAAAGATTACCATTATCTAAAATCAAAGATTATGGCACATTTTATGTTAGATGAGGCAGGTTACAGAGAACAATTCAGTAAGTTTAGCCCCAAATCGACTCAAACGTTCTCTGACTACCTCTGCTTAGTCCGAGATATATTTTCCAAATGGACTTCAGCAGCTAAAATTGATAAGAACTATCAAATGTTAGAAGATCTTATCATCAGAGATAAGGTCATTTCATCTATTCCATCAGCATTTTCAAAGTTTTTGCAAGAGAATGAATGCACAAGTGTGGATGAGATTGAAAGACGTGGTTCGGCTTATTACACAGCCAACAATCATTGTTTTGCCAGTGAAGCTACTGAAACCAATTTTGTAGCATCGGCTAACTATGACAAACCCTATAGTAGGCAAAAACCTTATAAGCCTACATCTGAGAAGTACAACCATTGTAAATATTGTAAAATTTCAGATCATCAAGGTGATGAGATGTGCGACAAGAACCCCGCATATCTTACATATTTACAGAACATCGTAAACAGACAAGATAAGGAGCGTAAATCCTTTAGAAATTTGCGTAAATGTTTTCTCTGTAAGGCGTATGGACATTATCGCCATGATTGTAAAGGTAGGCAAATGACCAAGAAAGCCAATGCCGCCTTATTTGATAGTTCATCATCTGATGAAGAACAATCAGAGAAACACCCTGTGAACTCAGCACAGGCTTTTGATATGTTTAACGCAAATAAATGTACTGTTTGTAATACCTTTTATGAAGATGGTATTTTAACATGCGGCCACTCCATCCCTATTGCCAATGAAGAAGCTAATTTGGGAGTAGATTCCAAAGGCAGAATAAACATCCATCAAGGATATGTGAATGGCAAGCCTGCTACAGACCTTCGGGACACGGGAAGTTCACTGATTGGACTGAAGAGAACGTTCATAATGCCTACAGACTATACAGGCAGGCACGTAACATGCAGAACATTCTCTGGTAATATTGAAAAGTACCCACTAGCATGGGCATATATTCAAACACCTTTCCTCACTGGGAAAGTAAAATGCGCAGCATTAACAAACCCGGTGTGTGATATTATAATTGGAAATTTACCAGAAGTAAATGATATGCCTCATGACATAACATCTCTTTGCATTAATGAGATCACAACAGCACCATCAAATGTCATCATTGATACTGTTGTACCACCTAATGAATGTATGGTAGCTAATATAGCACTAAGATCTCATGACATCATTGATAACACTGTTTCATCACCATCTGATATCATTGAATGTGTGAACGCAGTAACTAGATCTACTGCTAGAATGCAAGATGAAATTAATCAAACTGAGGCTGTAGAAATGCTTAGCCCAGTATTACTACCTCCTAAAACCATGAAGGAGACTTTTGTAACAGCCCAAAAGGCTGATCCTTCATTGTCAAAATATTTTAATCTGATCGGCAAAAAGCCAAAGTTAACCAAAAATGCAAGATGGCATTTTGCTTTGAAAAATTGTATCCTCACCAGGTATTATACCAGAGGTGACACCACAACAGAGCAAACTGTTTTGCCAATTGAGTATCGTAAGCAAGCCTTACATCTTGCCCATGATATACCTCTTGCAGGGCATATGGCATACGCTAAGACCAGATCAAGATTGTTATTACAGTTTTATTGGCCCAAATTCTGCAATGATATTAAGCAATATTGCAGGAGTTGTGACATCTGCCAAAAACTTGTAAAGAAAGGAAAAAACCCACAGGCAAAGTTACAAGTTACTAACTTAGCCAGTCGACCTTTTGAGAAAATATCTGTCGACATAGTGGGCCCTCTTAATCAGATTACAACAAGAGGGAAATGATATATATTAACCATTATTGATCAATGTAGCCGCTGGCCTGAAGCGATTCCGCTAAAGAACATAACTGCCAATGACATAATGGAAGTTTTCTTCCATATATTTTCACGGATAGGATTTCCAGACACTATCCAATCAGATAGGGGAACTCAGTTTATCGCCGCATCTACTCAAGCTTTCACCAAAATGCTAGGAGTGAAGCAATGTTTCAATTCCCCGTACCATCCTCACTCGAGTGGAATTATAGAAAAATTTAACGGTGATTTAAAGCATATGCTTGCTAAAGTCACACAAGAGCACCCCAATAACTGGGACCTATATTTACCTGCTATTCTCTGTGCTTATCGCGCGGTGCCACATGTTAGTACAGGTTTCTCTCCTTTTGAACTTATCTATGGTGCCAAACCACGTGGCCCATTAAGCATCTACCATCAAATGTTAACTGAATCCACTCCTTTAATCAAACCCATATCATCATACGTATACGTTACATCATTGCGTGAAAGAATCATCAAATCTTGTATAATTGCAAAGGATGCACTAAAATTATCTGGTGCTACATATAGACAATATGCTGACAAAGGTAACAGGACAATAACGTTGACACCTGGACAGGACGTTCTTCTTCTCCTACCTAGTGACAGACACTTATTGACCGATTCTTGGCAAGGACCATTTAAAGTGACAAGACAGATTTCACCTATAGACTACGAGATGCAAATAAAAGACAAACACAAAATATTCCACGTCAATATGCTAAGACCATATTACAATAGAGACAACGAACAAGACGATACAACAGCCTGTACAGTGATAATAGACCATGAAGATGACGAGGCTAGTGACGAAATTCCAACACCTGCATTAGACACGACAAACTGCTTGAAGGAAATTAAAATCAACCCAAAGTTAACTCAAGCAGAAACAGACAGTTGCAAACAGCTCATACAACAGTATGAATTTCATCTCAGACTCGTAAATTATATACCGCATATAAACAAACTTTGAAATCTGTTGTAAAATCTACAGAACAAAATTTTTTTTGTTGGGTGGACATAATGATAAGTTATATTGGGTGGACATAATGATAAGTTATATACTAAATCTCATAATTTTCCCTCAGTTGGTTACTGAGATATGGATGTTTATATTGAGGCAAACAAATGTGAATGCACTATAGAATGATGACGGAGTGGTGGGTGTAACGGTTCAGTGAGCACTTGACAGAAAGGGGGGAGGGCGAAGGCAGGAAGGGGAAGGTAGGTAGGCAACCTGTGATGGTAGTCTGACAATGGTATCTAAGCAATCGCAGTGGATGTACAAACAAAGCATGATTTTGTGCCAGTAGACGAATATTAAAGAGCAATGTAGTGTGTACCCAAGTATGATGGTGATACTAACCAAACTGCAGAACATTTCCTCTGATCCACTTTTGGCTGGGTCAATGCAGGGAGGTCAGGTCAATTAACAAATTCCGCCTCAGTGGAGTTTGGAACACATGACCAGGGAGTCTGGCAGGTATGCATGCTTGCCACTGCGTTACCGCTACATCCAAGTAGTGGTTCCAAATATATGTGGCATATCATCATCATCATCGTCGTCATCATCATCATCATCATCATCATCATCATCATCATCATCATCATCATCAATCATCAATCATCAATCATCAATCATCAATCATCAATCATCATCATCATCATCATCATCATCATCATCATCATCATCATCATCATCATCATCATCATCATCATCATCATCATCATCATCATCATCATCATCATCATCATCATCATCATCATCATCATCATCATCATCATCATCATCATCATCATCATCATCATCATCATCATCATCATCATCATCATCATCATCATCATCATCATCATCATCATCATCATCATCATCATCATCATCATCATCATCATCATCATCATCATCATCATCATCATCATCATCATCATCATCATCATCATCATCATCATCATCATCATCATCATCATCATCATCATCATCATCATCATCATCATCATCATCATCATCATCATCATCATCATCATCATCATCATCATCATCATCATCATCATCATCATCATCATCATCATCATCATCATCATCATCATCATCATCATCATCATCATCATCATCATCATCATCATCATCATCATCATCATCATCATCATCATCATCATCATCATCATCATCATCATCATCATCATCATCATCATCATCATCATCATCATCATCATCATCATCATCATCATCATCATCATCATCATCATCATCATCATCATCATCATCATCATCATCATCATCATCATCATCATCATCATCATCATCATCATCATCATCATCATCATCATCATCATCATCATCATCATCATCATCATCATCATCATCATCATCATCATCATCATCATCATCATCATCATCATCATCATCATCATCATCATCATCATCATCATCATCATCATCATCATCATCATCATCATCATCATCATCATCATCATCATCATCATCATCATCATCATCATCATCATCATCATCATCATCATCATCATCATCATCATCATCATCATCATCATCATCATCATCATCATCATCATCATCATCATCATCATCATCATCATCATCATCATCATCATCATCATCATCATCATCATCATCATCATCATCATCATCATCATCATCATCATCATCATCATCATCATCATCATCATCATCATCATCATCATCATCATCATCATCATCATCATCATCATCATCATCATCATCATCATCATCATCATCATCATCATCATCATCATCATCATCATCATCATCATCATCATCATCATCATCATCATCATCATCATCATCATCATCATCATCATCATCATCATCATCATCATCATCATCATCATCATCATCATCATCATCATCATCATCATCATCATCATCATCATCATCATCATCATCATCATCATCATCATCATCATCATCATCATCATCATCATCATCATCATCATCATCATCATCATCATCATCATCATCATCATCATCATCATCATCATCATCATCATCATCATCATCATCATCATCATCATCATCATCATCATCATCATCATCATCATCATCATCATCATCATCATCATCATCATCATCATCATCATCATCATCATCATCATCATCATCATCATCATCATCATCATCATCATCATCATCATCATCATCATCATCATCATCATCATCATCATCATCATCATCATCATCATCATCATCATCATCATCATCATCATCATCATCATCATCATCATCATCATCATCATCATCATCATCATCATCATCATCATCATCATCATCATCATCATCATCATCATCATCATCATCATCATCATCATCATCATCATCATCATCATCATCATCATCATCATCATCATCATCATCATCATCATCATCATCATCATCATCATCATCATCATCATCATCATCATCATCATCATCATCATCATCATCATCATCATCATCATCATCATCATCATCATCATCATCATCATCATCATCATCATCATCATCATCATCATCATCATCATCATCATCATCATCATCATCATCATCATCATCATCATCATCATCATCATCATCATCATCATCATCATCATCATCATCATCATCATCATCATCATCATCATCATCATCATCATCATCATCATCATCATCATCATCATCATCATCATCATCATCATCATCATCATCATCATCATCATCATCATCATCATCATCATCATCATCATCATCATCATCATCATCATCATCATCATCATCATCATCATCATCATCATCATCATCATCATCATCATCATCATCATCATCATCATCATCATCATCATCATCATCATCATCATCATCATCATCATCATCATCATCATCATCATCATCATCATCATCATCATCATCATCATCATCATCATCATCATCATCATCATCATCATCATCATCATCATCATCATCATCATCATCATCATCATCATCATCATCATCATCATCATCATCATCATCATCATCATCATCATCATCATCATCATCATCATCATCATCATCATCATCATCATCATCATCATCATCATCATCATCATCATCATCATCATCATCATCATCATCATCATCATCATCATCATCATCATCATCATCATCATCATCATCATCATCATCATCATCATCATCATCATCATCATCATCATCATCATCATCATCATCATCATCATCATCATCATCATCATCATCATCATCATCATCATCATCATCATCATCATCATCATCATCATCATCATCATCATCATCATCATCATCATCATCATCATCATCATCATCATCATCATCATCATCATCATCATCATCATCATCATCATCATCATCATCATCATCATCATCATCATCATCATCATCATCATCATCATCATCATCATCATCATCATCATCATCATCATCATCATCATCATCATCATCATCATCATCATCATCATCATCATCATCATCATCATCATCATCATCATCATCATCATCATCATCATCATCATCATCATCATCATCATCATCATCATCATCATCATCATCATCATCATCATCATCATCATCATCATCATCATCATCATCATCATCATCATCATCATCATCATCATCATCATCATCATCATCATCATCATCATCATCATCATCATCATCATCATCATCATCATCATCATCATCATCATCATCATCATCATCATCATCATCATCATCATCATCATCATCATCATCATCATCATCATCATCATCATCATCATCATCATCATCATCATCATCATCATCATCATCATCATCATCATCATCATCATCATCATCATCATCATCATCATCATCATCATCATCATCATCATCATCATCATCATCATCATCATCATCATCATCATCATCATCATCATCATCATCATCATCATCATCATCATCATCATCATCATCATCATCATCATCATCATCATCATCATCATCATCATCATCATCATCATCATCACATTCTCATTCTTCATCCTAAAATGGGCATGTATTGCGTTATGTCAGTTTATAGATAAGCTGCTATTGCCATATATTTATGTCATTCATGGTGAGGACTAACAGAGTTCAGTCTTTGTGGGGATTAGATAAGTTCGGTCCTTGTGGGGACTGGGTGATTTCAGTCCTTGTGAGGACTGATTAAGTTCAGTCCTTGTAAGGACTGATTATGTTCAGTCCTTGTGAGGACTAAATGAGTTCAGTCCTAGTGAGGACTAATAGAGTTCAGTTCCTGTGAGGACTAATAGAGTTTAACCCTTGTGAGGATTTAATGAGACCATTCTTTGAAGAGAGGGCAGTGAACAACTGTGAAGCTACTGAGTTTGGCAGGTCCTCATCAGGACCAACCCAACTAAATAAAGCGTGAGCCCCATAATACCAACCGTACCCGACAAAACACAGCTGGAAAATAATATAACCAGTCCTGTGTAGGACTACTCAAAAGAGAGCAAAAATAGAAAGATAAAAACTCACAGAAAAAAAACCGGATCTCAACTATAACCAACGCTGAAGAAGCAGGCTGCAAGAGGCCGAATATATATATATATATATATATATATATATATATATATATATATATATATATATATATATATATATATATATATATATATATATATATATTTTTTTTCTTCTTCTTCTTAATAGCGAACTGAAATAATGTCTTTATGTTGACGTTTGACTTAAACAGGACGTTTGAGGGTGGAGGAGGAGCAGGGTGTTCATTGATCTAAAAGCAACTATATAAACGTAAGCTACCATTAGTTTCTGTGGCTAAGGAGTTAGTTAAACGCAGTTCCACAAAAATCCCCGACATACCAAGTCGAAGGCTCGAAACCATACGCAGGTGTATCAGAAGCTCATCGCTGTGCAGTCTTTTCTGTGGTATGAGGCACAGGCCAGTAGTATACAATGTGGTATTTACATCTCAAATATGGAGTCCCTCCAGATTTTTGACGCCATTTTCTACTATATGAAGGGTATATCTCCGCATAGAAAGCGGAGTCAAACCGGATCTCATTTTTGAAAAATTGGCGGGAATATACTTTTGGCTACTCCCGGTGTAACTTCCGGTTGACTTCCGGTCCCTGGGTACCCCCTACCGACTGCCACGCCCACAGGTGCCCTTGCCGGCCGCCTCCGCTTCAGCCCGACCGTTGCTGAGACCATTCAAAGACAACGAGGCAAGCCCCGGGCATGTGGAATACTTATATAGATAAGTATTGTCACTTCCTGCTGACTACTTCCGGTCCATGGGTACCCGCCCACGGTACCCCCAGATGCCTCCACCTGCCGCCTCGGATTCCCCCGACCGCTCCTGAGACCATTCAAAGACAGCGAGGGGAGCCCCGGGCATGTGGAATACTTATATAGATAAGTAGACCAAATAGTCGCCAGGAACCTGGGTTCGAGTCCCAGTCTATGGGTGTGTGTGTGGGTGTGTGTGTGTGTGTATACGCAGTAGGCCGATGTGAGGGCGCGAGGGAATAGGCCCCTACCCCGGATATTAGCTTTTGCCCCCCCCCCCCCCCCCCAGAGAGAGGCCTTCATACTCACATCGAGATATGAAGAATAGTAAGTAACAAGGTCCTGGCCTGACCCCAAATGTAGTATATACTACACTTTGATCATCAACCGGTGGTTGTGGGAGAATAAAGACAGTGTAGAGAAGCATACTAACTTTGATCTGAGCCAAAAAGACCATAGACGATGTCACATTACGTCTAACCTGGTCAACCTGAAGGAGAAGGTATAGTAGGGTCCATCATCGGCTCAGAATGATAGTCCTGTGACTAGACAACCACCGAAGCAGTTGAATATGGTTTTACCCTCACAGTCTTATCAATCATCAGGTGATTTAAAAAACTTTTTTTTTCAATTGAAATCACTGATATATTTGAATAATCCGTGACAGAGGAAATTTTAATCCAGATCTACACGTGGTGAAAAACACCGTGATTTTTTTTCTCCATTTTGTTTCTTTAAAAACTTTTAATTCATACAAAGCAATGTATATTTACAAGTTGTAGTGTGTGTTTCTTTTGTTTGTGTATATTACAGAGCGTTGCCGTTTGTAAGTGTTAAGTGTAACATTGTGAATAAAACAAATACATACATATATACAGTTATGATAATATGACATTTATGACATAGTGCATGTAGATACACATTCCTTGCATATGCTTCACTTCCACTTCCGCAAGCGGAATGCATGAAACACCTGTCCATCTCTCTCTCTCTATCTCTCTCTCTCTCTCTCTCTCTCTCTCTCTCTCTCTCTCTCTCTCTCACACACACACACACACACACACACACACACACACACACACACACACACACACACAATATTTTCTGGAGACCGCAGTACATTTAAATGCCCCGCGCTTGGACAATAAACTTTAAACTATCATTTCCATTAAAATGTGGCTTCTTTGTAATTTCTGGGTCACTTAGCTACTGAGGCGTAGGTCGTTGGTGTTGTTGCCTGATGACAAATTACAGGGTGACGCTCTAGTCCATGATACCTTTTGTTTGGGGAACAAGAATCAGGGATTTACTACTAGTAATTAGAGTCCATGGCCTGTCTCCAGGGAGATAATTGGTCCACAGTTGTGATAGTGTCTGGGTTTCATATACAATGGGAAGGAATTAAAACCTGGCCACTAAAAGCCACCTTAGCTTACTGGGTACTTAAAGGGCTCATTCAATTTGTTTATACATGGTGGTGCATATTTTTCTTTTGAAACATATCATTACCATATAACATCATTTTAATATTTGAGATACCGACTTCGTTTAAAGGCTGCTACACGCACGCACGCACGCGCACACACACTCATAGACACCCATCCACAATATATTTCATGTTGCACATTCAAATATAATAATGGGAAAATTAATAATAATAGTAGCAGTAATAATAATAGTATTTTTAATAATAATAATATAATTGTAAGATTATTAATACCATCAATAAACACATTTATAGTTGTAGTATCCTTTGTTTAAAACAAATTATTTGCTTCTTCTGTAATATGTGCTGTCTTCAGCCAAATCTTTTACGAGATTTGCGCTTGTGGTGCTAAGATTAGAATGTTTGCAACTTTTTGTTGATAAAGTTGTTGGACAATTTCTTTGTTGATTGTTCTGTAATTGTATAGTGCTTTGTTTCTTAATGTCCATATAAGATTTCTGTACTCTACCAATAGCACAAGCAGCTTTGTGTAGATGTCTTGTGTGGTGTAAGGAATGGAATTTATCATTATTGCTTTGTAAACATCTATTCTTTGTTTGGTATGAGTGTTTAGGATGTTTTGTAGGAGATTTCTTGTTGACATGATTGTGTTGCATTCGTAATAGATGTGCTCTTCTGATTCTTGGACGTTCCGTCTACAATGCTGACACTGTAGTATTTGTTTAGTTATTTTTGCTGTTCTCTCTGTTGTTGGGGTCATGCTGTAAACAAGCCTATATGTAATTTCCTTTGCTTTTGGGGTAATCGGCTTATTGTGAATATTAGAGAAAATACCGGTATAATCTTTTATGAAATATCTATGTCCTCTTTTAATTCTGAGATGTACCGGAGTTGCTTGTAATTTAACTAAATGCCCGTAGATTGTATGTGTTTTCTTGTGTAGTAATATTTCGTGTCCTTTAATGGCTGAAATACATGTTTTGTAGAACGTTGGGAGAGTGCCAAAGTAATGTGAGGATGTATTCCTAATAGGTTTTAAGTAAGATAGCCTAATTCCAATGTAATAGTGTGCTAAAGGGTGTTTTTCTGGGTGTTGTAGGATTTCACCTACGTGTTTGATCCTAAGTGCTTGTATTTTGGTTGTTATGTCTTGGAGGGCGATACCTCCATCTTTTTTGTCTTGCATGAGTGTAGTATGTTTGATACTGTAGATGGTGCTGCCAAACACAAAGCGTCTAATCTCTTTGTTTATGTTTGTGACAGTCTGACGTGGAGAATCTAGGACTGTGCACAGATATAGTAATTTTGGAATTATATATGTATTAACAATGGTACTTCTACCAAATATGGTAGTTGTTTTGTATTTGTACCTCTGTAACATATCTGTTATTTTCTTCTCTAGATTTTGCCAAGTGTCTTTGTGTGTCTGATTTGGTTGACATGGGAAGATTATTCCGTATACTTTTATAAGATTGTTTGATGTTAAGTCAAATGGAAAATCCGCCTTATTTTTCCATTTGCCTAAGCCCATTTTAGTAGATTTTTGGACGTTTAATTTTGCCCCACTCCCTTTGCCGAAAAACGAGAACGTTTCCAAAATGATCCGTACAGATTTTTCAGTTGTCGGAAAGAAAATGGTATCGTCCGCATAAGCACGCAGCTTTTGTTCACCCTTCCCTAGTATGAACGTACCCCTGACATTGTCGTCCTGTCGTATCTTTTCTAGAAGTGGCTCTAGAGTGACAACGTACAGTAATGGGGACAAGGGACATCCCTGTCTCACTGACCTAGTCAGCCTGAAAGAATTGGTTAGGGTATGGTTTAATAGAATCCGACTTTCCGGTTTCATATATAAGATTTTGACCCATGTCCGAAAATAATTTCCCACGTTGCAGTGTGAGAGAGTTTTGTGGAGGTATGAGTGAGATTTTCTGTCGAATGCTTTTTCTTGATCTAAAGAGAGAATTGAGGACTGACAGTTTTTCAGATGTGTGTAGTTGATGATGTCCCTTATGAAGTGTGTGTGTTGCTGGATATTGCGCTGTTGCACACTACATTGCTGGCCTTCGTGAATGAGAGATGACGTTACTGGTTTCAATTTATTCGTCAAAGCCTTTGTTAAAATCTTGTAGTCTACATTTAAAAGCGAGATCGGTCTGTAACTCTTTAAAAGTGTCTTGTCGGTGTTCTCCTTTGGAATAAGAGTGATGTAAGACGTGTTGAAACTGGATGGGAGTTCTTGTTTTTGGAAAGATTCAGATAATACTGTTAGTAAAAGGGGTCCTAGAAGAGGAAAGAAAAACTGATAGAATTCAGCGGTAATACCGTCAGGGCCAGGCGATTTGCCCTTCTGCATTCCATGAACCGCTTGTGCTATATCTGTTAGTGTTAATTCAGTATCTAGTGTTAGTTTCTGTTCCTCTGTGAGTTCTTTTGTGAATTTCATAAAGTGTTCTTGCACTTGCACGTGTGTGTTTTCCTCTGTATAAAGGTTCTTGTAATAATCTTCAAAGGCTAAGGCTACTTGTTGTTGCTCGACTTGTATATTTTCTTCCCCGTCAATTATCTGGCCTATCTGTCTGCTGCGCTGTATGATTTGTTCTAAAGATAGGTGTTTTTTACTCGGTATCTCTTGTGTTATAGCTTGTAACTTTGTTCGCAGTAAAGCCCCCTGAAATCGATGATGTCTGTGGAGATCTAATTCTTCCTGTAATGCTATGATGTGTGGTGAGTTTTTGTCTGACTGTAGTAAGAGCTTAATTGCATTTTCCAATACTTTTTCTTGTTGTAGTTTTTGCCTGTGTATTACTGCTGCTAGTGTTTGTGTTCTCTCTCGTATAGTTTGTTTAAGTGTTTCCCAGAGTTCTCGCGCATTACCCTCTGGTATATCGCTTGTGTATGCGAGGATCAGTTTTGTTATGCAATCTACATAGCTGATTGTGTTCTCTCTCGTATAGTTTGTTTCGTAGACAATGTCGGTGTGTGACTCTGGTATCTTCCACTTTAGGAAAAAGTCTGAAGCCAGACAATGGCTAATAATTCTATATATGGTTATATTGCCACAATTAATAAACACGTAATACCAGTGATTAATGCTAGACAAAATAACTCAAGAGATCAGTCTCAATAATATACATTTAATTATTTAACATAATCAGTTATATGTGCAAATGAATCATTAAAACAATATTTTTTAAAATAACCCAGTTACTTCCCTTACGTATCTTGGAAATAGTTGCGTCCCCTTGATACCAGCAAAACATGAGGCATGGCATCTGCGCTTATTGTAATGTAGCAATAACCGATTAACGCATGATAGTGAAATTTTGAATATAGTGGTTTTAAATGGCGCTGAATCGCATGAGCCCATCGCCAAATGTATAAAAAATATTGTAAGGTACTTTGCTTTGGTGCCAATGAAGTATTCACATGAAAAGTTGCGTAAATGGTAACACAAAACTAGAATCTATGTCAGAAATTGTACATCTCGAAAGGCAAAACCTGTCGGTATGCGTAGATGGTGATAAATATGCTTTAGTTTGCAGTAATCTCACAAAAGCGGTAAAAACTGCAGCAGCGAGGCAAGCCCCGGACATGTCACGCGAATCAAGCTCCGGACATGTCTTTAGCTCTAAAAATTAGCTTACTATCACAGAATATCACTCAGACATTAGCAAAGTACTTTAGGTCAATCCCAGACGCAATACAAACCTGTGACGATAAATCAAAATCATGCGAGGCAAGCCCAGGGCATGTCATGTGAATCAAGCTCCGGACATGTCTTTAGCTCTAAAAATTAGCGCGCTATCGCAGAATACCACTCATACATTAATAAGGTACCTTAGGTCATTGCCAAAAGCAATACAAACCTGTGACGATAAATCGAAATTGTTTTTCATTCATCTCTTTCCTTTTCTCGTTCTGATAAATTAAATGTAACTTTACTGATGTCCCGTGTGAGTGTGTAATGTAGGCGAGGAATGTTCAAATCTCACGCGTTACACGCATGCCATAGCTAACCGCTAACTAATGGTGCTTGTTGTAATGTAATGTAATGATAAACCATCATCAGCGGCATGTGACGTGCCGACTGGCGTAGGCTCTCCACAACTCTCGATCTTCCACAATAAATTGTCTTGCACCGCAGCGCGCGGTGTGTCTCTGTGTGTGTGTGTGTGTGTGTGTGTGTGTGTGTGTGTGTGCATATGTATGCGTGTGTGTGTGCGCGCGTGTGTGCGTAGAAAAATTAAATATTGTCTTTCACCTGAAATATGTTTATAACTGCAATGATGGCTCTTACATGTGTGTGTGTGTGTGTGTGTGTGTGTGTTTGTGTGTGTGCGCGCGCGTGCGTGCGTGTGTGCGCGTGTGTGTGCGTGTGTGCGCGTAGACAAATGTAAATATTGTCTTTCACCTGAAATATGTTTATAACTGCAATGGTGGCTCTTACGTGTGTGTGTGTGTGTGTGTGTGTGTGTGTGTGTGTGCGTGTGTGTGTATGTGAGTGAGTGAGATCACCATTTTTCTATTGCATACTGGTCAATGCGTGAAGACTGGATACCGTACTTATCTCATTTTGTGTGCTGGTCGTAATTCATAACGTCGGGGCGTGCATAGGGATATGAGGGGGTGTGATGGTGTTTCAATACGTGTCCTCCGAATGGGGGAGTGGCTGTGCAGTGGGCGTAAGACAGGTTGTCGATAGTAAAAAGGTGGGCAGGTCAGGTGTCTAAAGCGGTATACCCACGTGTAAACAATTCAACACAGTTTCCGACTAAGCCTTGCTCATAGTCATAGAGGAGAGCTATGATCACCGATACCACTCGAGGAAGACATGTCCTTTATCTAACAACTAGTGGCTCATACAGCACAACATAGCAGATGTATGAATCTACGCACGAACACAACAAACTGTCCCATCTCGACCTTAGGCGACCCATGTAACATGACATGTCACGTGTCAACTGTCCTAACCAGCGACGTTATCATGTCTCGAATCGCGAATCGACACTTTCGTTACCTCTCTATGTGTCCATAAGTATCTATGCATCGTTCCCTAGAAACCCGTTTCCAAGACCTATATAGGAGTAGGGGCGCTAACTCACGCGGGTCACCATACATGTGAGTTATTCCACTACAGCGTCAACATTGCAGCTGAAGGCTCTCTCTCTCTCTCTCTCTCTCTCTCTCTCTCTCTCTCTCTCTCTCTCTCTCTCTCTCTCTCTCTCTCTCTCTCTCGTCTATATCCGTTAGGGTGGTCCACCAAGTAACACCACAGAACATCCCGACCTCAATACAATATAAGGCAGTTTCGACTGTAGCATACACAACTATAACCAAGTCATCACATTGTCCGACTAAGCCTTGCTCATAATCATAGAGGAGAGGTGTAATCACGACACCAGTCGAGGAAGACATGTCTTTTACCTAACAATTAGTGGCTCATACACCAACGAGTGTATACCACAAGGTAACAGATGTATAAGTCTGCATACGAACACAACAAAAATGTCCCAACTCGACCTTAGGCGACTCATGTAACATGACATGCTACGTGTCCGTTGTCATAAACAACAACGTTACACGTCTCAAATCGCACATCGACACTTTCATTACCTCTCTATGTGTCTATACGGACTTTACATCTTTCTCCAGAAACTCATTTTCAAGACCAATACATGTTTTACAACTTGTCTGCTCAGTGTCATGCTTCACCACCGACACCAGTCGAGGAAGACATTCTTTTACCTAAGAACTAGTGGCTCGCACATCAACGAGAGGCTAGTGCATGATAGCAGATGTCGTGTATCCGTTTAAAGTGTCGTCCCTGGAGTGAGAGGAATCAACACCCACATTTTATTTAAACCCCTTATCATTATCCTGGAGAAACCACTAGAATCCGTCTACAAAACTCCGTCAGTTTATGGACACCTCTTTGTCTCTTTCTATCACTGCTGTATCATGCCCCCTCTCATTCTTCCCCAACGCAACATACTCAACAACTCTAGCTTCCAACAATTAATAACAATTAATTTATTAAAAGAAAAGTGTAATGTATGTGAGAAGCGTATGTGAAGAATGTGTGACGTGTTCTATAATGTGTGTAGAATCGGACTTCAGATCACTAGCCCAGTCAGTTCATCCTTGCAAGGACACACCACAGCATGTTAGGTCAGCACAAGACAACCTCACCCGGAAATGTATCTCTCCTGCCAGACACTGACATTCTTCTGTAGCTACCTGGTAATCCATGCATATGATCATCCGAAATAGATACCGTTTGTAAGTTACCACTGATCATGGACCGGTTGCACACTGCACATTATAAGTTCCTATAGTTCCTAAAAATGTACAAATCTCTGTACTGTGAAACTAAGTATCACTGTTGTTGGTAGTAGACTTGACCCTATCTATTGTCTATAGTGTCTCAATTACAATGTCCCTTGTAATGTTTCACTGGAATCTACCACACCATGTGAATGTTACATTTAAAGTTCTCGTGTAGTTACTAATGTTCGTATGATGTGTGGTGTATCAACAAACATCACCCATCCTAGGTGAACCTTAACACACTGGAATCGTTAAATGGTTTCGCTCATCTGAGTCCTGTTCCCGTGGACCCTCCTGATCATGGGCCCAGCGTAACCACTATTGAACAACCTTTTTCCTTGGACGTTATTCATTTTCCGTAAGTAAAAAACATTTACTGTTCAACTGGTGTTCTTCCCAATCGGAGTAACACTTCTTCAAAACTCGTGTAGAGCTTCTTCGTAACTGGCAGTGAACCTGTTAAAGAAATAACACACCTGGTGAAAGCACTCATCATTGATCCTACCAGCTGAGTGTAGGCCACTGGCCTCGCTCATATAAATACAGTGAACCAAACTCTGTCATGGACAGATGAGCTCATCACATAGGTCTGCATTAGAGCAAGACAAGGGAAGACCAAAATAGAAATTGCAGGACCCCAGTAGCCACCCCACTGTAAGATCCCACCATTGGACATATCCCCTATTCCCCACCCAACTTCAATCTCTCCTAATATCACTTCACTACACTATTCTCACTAGCAGAGCTAATTCTCACTTCACTACTCTATTCTCAACTAACAGAGCTAATCATTTCCTCACCCTAGCTAGTTTTAACAAGGCGACTGCCTATATTAATTAGGTCTAAATACACTATACGCAATACCTTATGCAACACCGCATCACTCCTGGATGGCCTCTACAATTTGCCATAAAGACACATGTTATTTAATCTGTAATTAAATCTAACACTGTAGAGCTCTCCGAATTCCTATCAGCGGTAACAGAACCACGTCAGCTCTAGTCAACTTTCTTGTCTACACTACTTGTAAACAAGTCATGTTGTTTTGTCAAAGAGCCTTGGAGTGTTCTAGTGAAGTTCTTTGATGTCAACACATCAGAGGGTTCCAGGGGCAGACTATCCATTTCAGAATTCTCTCCCCTTTGTTTAATCAATGCAAAAGTTGCTCCTCTTGTTTCAACATCCAAAACAAGGTAGCCTGTTTCCTGCATTCTCCCAATCGGGTCACAATAACAAGCCCACAATTTTCTGTCTTGTGGGGACTTTCAAAACCGACTGTATTGTTTGATCTTACCGACTCCCCGTAGTAAACAACTTGTAGTGGCGAATACAGCCTCTCGCTGTTATTTTTATCATGTGATTGTTAATTTACAGTGATTTCACGACACAAACACAACAAACTGTCCCAGCTCGACCTTAGGCGACTCATGTAACATGACATGGCACGTGTCAGCTGGCCTAGCCAGTGATGTTACACGTCTCAAATCGCGCATCGACACTTTCATTACCTCTCTATGTGTCTACACGGACTTTACATCTTTCTCCAGAAGCTCATCTCGACCTTAGACGACTCATGTAACATGACATGTCACATGTAAACTGTCCTAACCAGCGCCGTTATCATGTCTCGAATCGCGCATCGACACTTTCGTTACCTCTCTATGTATCCATCTAGGTCTACGAAGACTGAACATGGATCAACGTATTATACAGTCTGCTCTTTCAAATACTGCTCTATGGTTTGATTTGTGGCAGCCCTTAATATCCCTCGCACACAGCACAGGTGAAAGGTGTGTTAAATCGTAGAGTGAGTAGGGTGACCAGGCTTCATTGCCATAAATATACTAAGGACTCATGACTGATAGACAAGTAATTTTTGTCTGACAGTAAGCATCCTGTTCCCCCGGACTCATTTTGCTAACCTGTTCATTGTTGTAACTGCCTTACCAGTCCTGGTGTCGATGTTATCGTGATCTAAAGATAATGTGCTATTTTACCACTGATCCTAGATATGTACAATGGTCTACTATTCCCACTTCGGTGCCGTCAATAAAGATTGATGGTACCCTATGGGCACTTTGTGACATAATCTGAGTCTTCGTTTCCTAAGTGGTGAAACATGTGACATAATATAAATCTTTATTTTCTAAGTGGTAAACATAATTCAGAACAAACGGTAGAGAATACCGCTAGTAGCTGGTGGTGTAACAGACACATACCTTCTGAATTATGTAATTCTGAATTTATTGCAGTCCCAAAGAAATCAGAAGCCTTGGAACTTGATCAGCATAGAACAATTAGTATAATGTGTCACATCACAAAGGTCTTGCTACGACTTATCATGCAAAAAGTGAGGAAGAAAATACACCCTGAAATAGGAGAACAATGTGGGTTTGTAGAAGGAAAGTGTACATCGCAGTAAATGTTGTGTATATACTGCATTCAGCTATTGAACATTCTATAGAAGTAAACAAAGATATACATCTTTGCTTTATTGACTACACAAAGGCTTTCGATATAGTAAGACATGTCAACATGGTAGATATGCTTGCAGATCTACACATCGATGGGAAAGACATTAGACTTATAAAAACATATAGTGGAAACAACAAACCGACATAAGGATTGATAATCAAGTCGGACAATTATGCAAATAACAGCTGTATTTCAGAAAATGAAATGTATCTTATGTAATAAGTCACTATGATTGAATGAAAAAATAAAATTTCAACAATAAACTTGTACAAAAATTAACAATTAAATTTCTCTTTTATGTTTCCAATTTGAATGTTTCATGTAGAAATTTAATTAACACACGCGCGCACATACACACGATTACATATTCACACACACACACACACACACACACACACACACACACACACACACACGCACGCACGCACGCACGCACGCACGCACGCACGCACGCACGCACACACACACACACACACACACACACACACACACACACACACACCGCGCGCTGCGGTCCAAGACAATTTATTGTGGAACTTCGAGAGTTGTGGAGAGCCTACGCCAGTCGGCACGTCACATGCCGCTGATGATGGTTTATCATTACATTACATTACAACAAGCACCATTAGTTAGCGGCTAGCTATGGCATGCGTGAGATTTGAAAATCCCTCGCCTACATTATACACTCACACGGGACATCAGTAAAGTTACATTTAATTTATCAGAATGATAAAAGAAAAGAGATGAATGAAAAACAATTTCGATTTATCGTCACAGGTTTGTATTGCTTCTGGCAATGACCTAAGGTACCTTGTTAATGTCTGAGTGGTATTCTGCGATAGTGCACTAATTTTTAGAGCTAAAGACATGTCCGGAGCTTGATGACATGCCCGGGGCTTGCTTAGCATGATTTCGATTTATCGTCACAGGTTTGTATTGCGTCTGGGATTGACCTAAAGTACCTTGCTAATGTCTGAGTGGTATTCTGTGATAGTAATCTAATTTTTAGAGCTAAGGTCTTGTCCGGAGCTAGCCTCGCAGGACATGCCCGGGGCTTGCCTCGCTGCTGCGGTTTTTACCCCTTCTGTGAGATTACTGCAAACTAAAGCATATTTGTCACCATCCACACATACCGACAGGTTTTGCCTTTCGAGATTTACAATTTCTGACATAAATTCTATATTTGTGTTACAATTTACGCAACTTTTCATGTGAATACTTCATTGGCACTCAAGCAAAGTACCTTACAATATTTGTTTATACATTTGGCGATGAGCTCACGCGATGCAGCACCATTTAAAACCACTATATTCAAAATTTCACTATCATGCGTTAATCGGTTACTGGGACATTACAATAAACGCAGATGCCATGCCTCATGTTTTGCTGGTATCAAGGGGACGCAACTAATTCCAAGTTACGCAAGGGAAGAAACTGGGTTATTTGAAAAATATTGTTTTAATGATTCATTTGCACAATTAACTGATTATGTTAAGTGAATTAAATGTATATTATTGAGACTTATCTCTAGTGTTATTTTGTCTAGCAGTATTCACTATCTATATGGTTTTACGTGTTGATTAATTGTGGCAAAATACCAATATATAAAATTATTAGCCATAGTTTGGCTTCAAACTTTTTCTTAAAGTTGAAGATACCAGAGTCATAACTGGATTCTCTTCACAACGTAACAAAAACAAAATATATTCGCTTCTTACTGTGCTCGGCCTTTTGGCTAAGATCAAGTGTATTTGCTGGCCCCCAACAGTATTGCGCTTGGTCTGGTCGTAGGCCGGGATGATCGTTCTCGGCCCTTCGGCTAAGATCAGACGCATTTGCTGTCCCTCGCAGTAGTGCGCCTGGTCTGGTCGGGGGCCGGGTGATCAAAAAAGAAAAAAAAACCTCATATAAGCATCACTTTAAATGTGGGCCTGGTGGACCACTGTGGGCAATAGCTCACAGTGGGACTAAGGGTCCACGCCAAAAACAGGGGAGGCGGGGAACCAGCTAGTCTGGGATGACCGCCAAACCCAATTTAAAAAAAAAAAAAAAAAAAAAAATTCTGTGGTTGTTGTGATTGTTGTCTTTGCTGCCACCCTCGCCGGTTGGTTCTAACCGTTTTGTGCACCGCCATGTTTATCATCACCGAGGGGTGGTGATGGTACTTGGTAGGAGTTTTTGGAGCTGACAGGAGAGCGGGGCGGCAGGGGAAATAATAACAGCCCACTAGAATCACGCTGTCAATTTAAAATATTTCCTTACAACAATGTCAATGGAGGAATGTTTAAATGTATACAATATTTGTAAATTTTGCGCATATGTCACCTACACTTCCACATGCAACGCTCTGTAAAAACACGAACAATACAATCCGCAACAATTTTAACACTCAATAAAAGTTAAAAAAAAAAAAAAAATGCTGTGGTTGTTTGTGGTTGTTTGAGGAGAACATTAGAATGGCTGACGAGGAAAACGAATCAAGACCAGGCGATGAAAAACCTGAAGTCAAGGACACTGCAGACAGTGCCATAGAATCAAATGAGACTGTTGACAATGATAAGGAAAGTGAACAAGAACAAGAAAGCACAGCAAAATATGAACCTGATGCTGCTAAAAAAAGAAGAAAAGAGCCCCAAAAAGGTGGAGAAAGAGAAAGACCAAAAAGATGACACAATTGTGAAAAAGGAAAAAGAAAGAAGAAACAGAAGATGAGGATGAAGATGGTGATGAAGACGATGATGATGATGAGGAATCATTACCCCCGGGGCTTCTTGAGCGTCCATTGGAAGTGGAAGGTAAAAGAGAAAAGAAGAAAGCAGAGAGACTGTCTGCATCAATGATCAGTTCTCCACCAGAGAAGAAAAAGCTTGAGATTGAAAAGGGAACTGGGAAGAAGCTAGGTGACATCCCATACATCGAGCACCAGTTGAACATCACCAAGGCCATTGACTTGAAACCCCTTCATAGAGTGTTATTCCTTCGTGTTGGATCTAATAATGAAATCAAGAAAAATATTAAACAGTTTAGTGGTTTCACACATGGAAAAGATTCAAAGGAGCATGAAAAGAGGATAGCCTGTTTGAACAAATTGGTACTGGCGGAACTGAAGGCTATATGTGTTGCATTAGGCCTTGAAAGAGGAGGCACTAAAGTGAATCTAGTTGACAGGGTTATGGATTTTCTTATGAAGCCCAAAGACAAAGGTCTAAATGTCAAGATGAAGACAAAAAAGAAGTCAAAATCTACAGGTGGCAAAACAAAGGGTACAAAAAGGAAGAGATCGAAAGAACCAAAAAAGAAAGGGAAAGCTAGTAAAGATGATGATTCTCCGGGAAGTGACAGTGATGAGGAAGAAGAGGAAGAGGAAGAAGAAGAAGAGGAGGAGGAAGAAGAAGAGGAGGAGGAGGAATCAGAAGACGAGGCCCCTAAAAAGAAAAAGGCAAAAACAGAGAATAAGAAGCCCACACCTAAAAAATCTGTTAAAGAAAATGGTAAGAAGGAAAAGTCAACACCCAAAAAAGAAACAAAGAAGCCTAAATCTGCAGCAAAGAAAAAGCCAGCAATTGAAGAATCTGATTCCATGTCTGAAGATTCTGAGGATGAACCTATTGCTAAAATGAAGAAATCTCCACCTACTAATGCTGAGATTAAAGATTTAGTCAAGAAAATTTTGGATGGTGCAGATCTGGAAATAGTGACTATGAAAACTGTAGTCAAACAGGTTTATGCCAAGTATCCATCATTTGATTTGTCGGATCGGAAGGACTTCATTAAAGACACAGTAAGAGAGGTGATTTCATGAGATCGAGCTTCGTGTCCTCTTTAGGCAGCTGTGTGAGTGTATCTGAGTGTTGAATGCAAGGAAATACAGTTCTTTTACAGCGTATTTGTGTCTCAACTTGTTTGTAGATGGTTTTATTATCATTTCAGATCACATGTATTTATGCCATATCAACATTGTGCCTTTTTCAGAGCATCATTTTGTAGGTTGTTTTGGTTAAATTTTTATGTTTGTTAAGACTTTTAAGGGCAAAGACTTATTACTTTCTTTAAAGTACATTGTATCATGTATAAATTAGCGAAATGCAGTAATGTAATTTTATTCTTTCAAAATTATGAAACCTTAAAGGATTCTTACTGAGTGAGTTGATTTTCCCTGAGAGTGACAGTTTATTACGACATGGTTATGCCTGCGGTATACAGATTTATATTTCTCATATTTCGTTCTGCCGTCTGTTCATGAGATCACTATAATACTTCTGTGTAGAGTGAACTGGTGAAGTTTAACCGGGAATCATGCTCTGTGGTGGTGTGTGTGTGAGAGTTAACTTTCCTGTCATATTTTAGATTAGTACCTACTTGTGGACCAAACACTTGTCCATAAACAGGTTGCTCATGTGTAAAAAGAAACACTTCATTACTTTAGAAGGCTGCATGTATTGTGATGCACAAAATGACAGAATATACAAAAATCAGGTGGGCTTTTTACAGAGATATGAATCTGCATAAATTAAATGGGCTTCATACAAAGATAAGAATAGGAGAAATCAAGTGGGTTTCTTACAAATATATGAGGAGAAATCAAGTGGGCTTCTTACAAAGATATGAAAAGGCAGAAGTCACATGGGCTTCTTACAGAGATTGGAGTGAGGACAAAACATGTTTCACTAGTTATTGGCATACCGCAATAGAAAAAAAATTAAAAAACACAAAATTTCCGTAAACGACTGGGAAGATCGTCGACTAGCTCAATTTTTGAGTTTTTCACCACGTGGAGATTTGGATTTAATATTTTCTCTTTCACGGATTATTCAAACATATCAGTGATTTCAATTTTGTGGAAGTGTTTACGATTGTTTTCACCACGTGTATCTGTATCTGTGCATCCGTATTGAAGATTTCCTCTGTCACGGATTATCGAAGATGGAAAACCAAATTGTTAAACATGTCAAAGTCAACACAAGTGAAGGTTTCGAAGGAGGAGCGTTCCATCAAGCGAACACACTTGTGTTTTCTATATCAGGACCTCATGTATTCCGGTTCAACTACTCGCTGATGGCGAGCGTCTTGAGGGGGCCTTGCGGGATCGGTAGGGAAGGGATAAAATCCATCTACCGTTTTGAGGACCGTAAAAGATGGTACGCTACGCTGACACCGGAAGCAAAGGCGGCTCATTATGAACCGCTTCACGGGACGAAGCATGAACTGCAGGATCCTAAAGTAACTATTGTAATTGAAAACATAGAGAAGGAAAAGTCCAAGGCTATGATTCACTGGATGCCTACAACCGCAAAGGTTGAGACAGTGAAGCAAATAGCCGCGGATATTTTGGGAGATATAAACGCGGAAGTGCATAAACTGAAAAACAGCACGGACAAGTGGTTACTTCTGTGCAACCCGAAAGAACCTCTGCCACATTACGTGGACATGGAGTTGGACGGGGTAGAAGACAAGCTACACCGTCTCTTCATCACAGTTCCTGGGCGCCGTACGCCGTGTACAGTCTGTGGGGAGGACTCCCACTGGTGTAATAAATGTCCGGCGAAAGTACAAATAAAGAAAGGACCTAGACTGACACAAAAAGTCACTTCGAACTCCCAAACAGTTCAACATAGTAAGGAGGATGAAGACGGTTTCCAGCTGGTCAGTCGGAAAAGGGGACGCTCAACCAAGAGCCATGTCTGACGGTGAGAGCTCGACACCTCCAACCTGCCAAACACCTGTTACCACGCTGCCGCCCCTCAACAACCACGACTACCCTACACCGCCTGAAGGGGACAGGTCAAACAAAAAGAAATGTGTAAGTAATTATACTGAGCAGATAACGACCAGCGCCATGACCGGAATAGACAGTGATAATATTAACACACCACGACGACAAAGAAACCTGTCAGATTATTCACCACGCCTCGTTATTGACTTAGAGATTTCATGCCCGGCGAAGGCATCTACTGACTATCTCCAGAAATGATAACATGAATACAGACAGTTTGAAATAAGAAACATAATTATGCTCAACCGTTTCTTATTTAACAACAAAAATGGCAGCGGATATTAAAATAATGAGTATTAACATTCGAGGTATAAGATCCAAAATTAATCATCTTATATCACTCATACACAAATATAAACCTGATTTTATACTCATTCAGGAAACTAACGTTAAAACCGACGAACACGCATCATATATCACAACATGCTTAGGTCTAAGACACTCATGTTTTAGTCTTAGTACTCAACATATCGGATTGGGTACAGCAATAATACAGACATCGGACAGGTGGCGGATTATAGAGAAGGACAGGGACTGCCAGGGTAGGATAGCTATAGTACAGGTGAGAAATAACATAAATAAATACACAATTGTCAACATACACGCACCGCCTGACTACAGAAATCAGCCGCTCTTCTACCAAACACTGGAAAATTTATTATCACGCTCATATCGGGGTAACAACATCATTCTGGGGGGTGATTTTAATTGCGTACTTTTGGCTCACGACCTTATAAATGGAGATATAAGAATGCAAATTAGAAACACAACGGGGCAGGAGGAACATCAATTAGACACATTGCAAACAATATTAGATATCCATGGGCTAACAGAGGATTACAGGCAGATGCATCCCCATGGAATAGATACATCACACACAAACAATGGGCGTAATAGAGCAGCGCGATTAGATAGAATTTATGCGCCCATAACACATCACATAACACAAGTCAAGCATATACAGGATACACTGAACTTCACAGACCATAAGGCTGTAGTTGCAACAATAAACACAGTAGAAGCAACACCACATCTTAGAAGATCTCCCCACTGGAAACTTAACAGCACACTTTTACAAAATCAGGACTATATAGATTGCATAACAAAACTGATCCACACATACACAAGCGATATATCAGAGGGTAATGCGCGAGAACTCTGGGAAACACTTAAAGAAACTATACGAGAGAGAACACAAACACTAGCAGCAGTAATACACAAGCAAAAACTACAACAAGAAAAAGTTTTGGAAAATGCAATTAAGCTCTTACTACAGTCAGACAAAAACTCACCACACGTCATAGCATTACAGGAAGAATTAGATCTCCACAGAGATCATCGATTTCAGGGGGCTTTACTGCGAACAAAGTTACAAACTATAACAAAAGAGATACCGAGTAAACAATACATAGCTTTAGAACAAAACATACAGCGCAGCAGACAGATAGGCCAGATAATTGACAGCGAAGGAAATATACAAGTCGAGCCACAACCAATAGCTTTAGGCTTTGAAGATTATTACAAGAACCTTTATACAGAGGAAAACACACAGGCGCATGTGCAGGAACACTTTACGAAATTCACAAAAGAACTCACAGAGGAACAGAAACTAACACTAAATACTGAATTAACACTAACAGATATAACACAAGCGGTTCACGGAATGCAGAAGGGCAAATCGCCTTGCTCTGACGGTATTACCGCTGAATTCTATCAATTTTTCTTTCCTCTTCCAGGTCCCCTTTTACTAGAAGTATTCTCTGCATCTTTCCACAAACATGAACTCCCATCCAGTTTCAACACGTGTTACATCACTCTTATTCCGAAGGAGAACACCGACAAGACACTTTTAAAGAGTTACTGACCGATCTCGCTTTTAAATGTAGACTACAATATTTTAACAAAGACTTTGACAAATAAATTGAAACCAGTAATGGCATCTCTCATTCATGAAGACCAGGAATGTAGTGTACAACACCGGAATATCCAGCAACACACACACTTCTTAAGGGACATCATCAACTACACACATCTGAAAAACTGTCAGTCCTCAATTCTCTCTTTAGATCAAGAAAAAGCATTCGACAGAATATCTCACTCATACCTCCACAAAACTCTCTCACACTGCAACGTGGGAAATTATTTTCGGACATGGATCAAAATTTTATATTTCAAACCGGAAAGTCGGATTCTATTAAACCACACCCTAACCAATTCTTTCAGGTTGACTAGGTCAGTGAGACAGGGATGTCCCTTGTCCCCATTACTGTACGTTGTCGCTCTAGAGCCACTTCTAGAAAATATACGACAGGACGACAATGTCAGGGGTACGTTCATACCAGGGAAGGGTGAACAAAAGCTGCGTGCTTATGCGGACGATACCATTTTCTTTCCGACAACTAAATAATCTGTGCGGATCATTTTGGAGACGTTCTCGCTTTTTCGGCAAAGGGAGTGGGGCAAAATTAAACGCCCAAAAATCTACTATAATGGGCTTAGGCAAATGGAAAAATAAGGCGGATTTTCCATTTAACTTAACATCAAACAATGTTATAAAAGTGTACGGAATAGTCTTTCCATGTCAACTATATCAGACACACAAAGACACTTGGCAAAATCTAGAGAAGAAAAAAAAACCAGATATGTTACAGAGGTACAAATACAAAACAACCACCATATTTGGGAGAATTACCATTGTTAATACATATATAATTCCAAAAATGCTATATCTGTGCACAGTCCTAGATCCTCCACGTCAGACTGTCACAAACATAAACAAAGAGATTAGACGCTTTGTGTTTGGCAGCACCATCTACAGTATCAAACATACTACACTCATGCAAGACAAAAAAGATGGAGGTATCGCCCTCCAAGACATAATAACCAAAATACAAGCACTTAGGAACAAACAGTAGGTAAAATCCTACAACGCCCAGAAAAACACCCTTTAGCACACTATTACATTGGAATTAGGCTATCTTACTTAAAACCTATTAGGAATACATCCTCACATTACTTTGGCACTCTCCCAAAGTTCTATAAAACATGTATTTCAGCCATTAAAGGACACGAAAAATTACTACACAAGAAAAGACATACAATCTACATGCGTTTAGTTAAATTACAAGCAACTCCGGTGCATCTCAGAATTAAAAGGGGACATAGATATTTCATAAAAGATTATACCAAAATTTTCTCTAATATTCACAACAAGCAGATTACTTCAAAAGCAAAGGAAATTACATATAGGCTTGTTTACAGCATGACCCCAACAACATAGAGAACAGCAAAAATAACTAAACAAATACTACAGTGTCAACTTTGTAGACGGAACGTACAAGAATTAGAAGAGCACATCTATTACGAATGCAACACAATCATGCCAACAAGAAATCGCTTACAAAACATCCTAAACACTCATACGAAACAAAGAACAGTTGTTTACACATCAATCATGATAAATTCCATTCCTTACTCCACACAAGGCATCCACACATCGCTACTTGTTCTATTGGCACAGTACAGAAATCTTATATGGACATTAAGAAACAAAGTACTATACAATTACAGAACAATCAACAAAGAAATTGTCCAACAACTTTATCAACAAAAAGTCGCAAACATTCTAATCTTAGCCCCACAAGCGTAAATCTCGTAAAAGATTTGGCTGAAGACAGCACATATTACAGAAGAAGCAAATAACTTGTTTTAAACAAAGGATACTACAACTGTAAATGTGTTTATTGATGGTATTAATAATCTTACAATTATATTATTATTATTAATAATACTATTATTATTACTGCTACTATTATTATTAATTTTCCCATTATTATATTTGAATGTGCAACATGAAATATATTGTGGATTGGTGTCTGTGCCGTTGGCAGTAACATATGTATGCGTCTGTATGTGGATACAGGTGTGTGTGCGTGCGTGTGTGTGTGTGTGGTGCATGAATTTGCACTCGCATGTGTATGAGTGTGTGTGTATGTGTTTGTGTGTGTGTGTGTGCGTGCGCGCGCGTGCGTGCGTGTAGCAGCCTTTAAACCAAGGCGGTATCTCAAGTATTAATATGATATTATATGGTAATGATATGTTTCAAAAGAAAAATATGCACCACCATGTATAAACAAATTGAATGAGCCCTTTAAGTACCCAGTAAGCTAATGTGGCTTTTAGTGGCCAGGGTTTAAGTCCTTCCCATTGTATATGAAACCCAGACACTATCACAACTTTGGACCAATTATCTCCCTGGGGACAGGCCATGGACTCTAATTGCTAGTAGTAAATCCCTGAATCTTGTCCCCCAAACAAAAGGTATCATGGACTAGAGCGTCACCCGGTAATTTGTCATCATGAAACAACACCAACTACTTTCACCACGGTAGCTAAGTGACCCAGAAATTACAAAGAAGCCACATTTTAATGGAACTCATAGTTTAAAGTTTATTGTCCAAGCGCGGGGCATTTAATGTACTGCTGTCTCCGGAAAGCACGAGATTGTGTGTGTGTGTGTGTGTGTGTGTGTGTGTGTGTGTGTGTGTGTGTGTGTGTGTGTGAGAGAGAGAGAGAGAGAGGGAGAGAGAGAGAGAGAGGAGAGGGAGAGATGGACAGGTGTTTCATGCATTCCGCTTGCGGAAGTGGAAGTGAAGCATTTGCAAGGAATGTGTATCTACATGCACTATGCCATACATGTCATATTATCATAACTGTATATATGTATGTATTTGTTTTATTCACAATGTTACACTTAACACTAACAAACTGCAACGCTCTGTAATACACACAAACAAAAGAAACACACACTACAACTTGTAAATATACATTGCTTTGTATGAAATAAAAGTTTTAAAAAAACATTCACCTTAGGATTGATAAGACTGAGGGTAAAACCATATTCAACTGCTTCGGTAGTTGTCTAGTCACAGGACTATCATTCTGAGCCGGTGATGGACCCTACTATACCTTCTCCTTCAGGTTGACCGGGTTAGACGTAATGTGACATCGTCTATGGTCCTTTTGACTCAGATCAAAGTGTAGTATATACTACATTTGGGGTCAGGCCAGGACCTTGTTACTTACTATTCTTCATATCTCAATGTGAGTATGAAGGACTCTCTCTGGGGGGGGGGGGAAAGGCTAATATCCGGGGTTGGGGCCTATTCCCCCTCGCACATTCACATCGGCCTACCCCACACACACACACACACATACACACACACACACACCCATAGACTGGGACTCGAACCCAGATGCCCGGCGACAATTTGGTCTACTTATCTATATAAGTATTCCACGTGCCCGGGGCTTGCCTCGCTGTCTTTGAATTGTCTCAGGAGCGGTCGGGGGAAGCCGAGGCGGCCGGCGGAGGCATCTGCGGGTACCGTGGACGGGTACCAATGGACCGGAAGTAGTCAGCAGGAAGTGACAATACTTATCTATATAAGTATTCCACATGCCCGGGCTTGCCTCGGTGTCTTTGAATGGTCTCAGGAGCGGTGGGGGGAAGCGGAGGCGGCCAGCTAGGGCATCTGCGGCGTGGCAGTCGGTAGGGGGCACCCAGGGACCAGAAGTCAACCGGAAGTGACACCGTGAGTAGCCAAAAGTATATTCCCGCCAATTTTTCAAAAATGAGGTCCGGTTTGGCTCCGCTTTCTATGCGGAACTATACCCTTCATATAGTAAAAAATGACGTCAAAAATCTGGAGGGACTCCATATTTGAGATGCAGATACTACATTGTATACTACTCAGGCCGTTCAGAGAGTAATAACAAACGATTGAACGTAAAACTTCCTAGTACATCACAATAATGCAATGAATACCACGGACAGTCATAAAAAAACAACGAGCAAGTACTGCAGTAAACAAATTAAAACAGTGAACTGATTAGAGAAATTAGACGTATGCAGTCAAGATTTTCTGGGCACGCTTTGAGAAGAAATAAACTGGAGAACTTGGTAACAACTGGCACGATTGAGGGGGAAAATAAGAAGGGGAAGACAGAGAAGTAAATATCTGGATGTTGGTTTGACCACATGGCATAATCGTGACAACAACACAGAGCTATTTCACGACTCTTGCGGTCGTGTTGATGGCGAAACGTGACCGCTCGCTCTTATCGCCACGACACATGATGATGATGACATCACTAACAGCCACTACATGCTGGGCTTTAATGCAACGTCTTATAAAGGGCATGATACGTACTTAATCATTTCGCTATTTGTATCATTCATGCCTTGTGGCATGGTCGAGACAGAAACACGGAGCTGATCCACGACTCTGGTGATCGAGTGAGATGGCAGAACATGACCGCCCACGCTTACCGGCATGGCTCATGATGAATGGAAGAATCATTCATTTAATTTGTCCCGGGAGGGCTTTCCAGACCGAAGAATTAAGAGTTGTTTACCCAAGCAACCGGCGCAGTGTGCAGACTAGTAGCTCAATTCCCACATAATCCCTGGCCTTCTCGAGAGATATAACACAGGTCCAACTATATCTGAGGCGGGTATTATAATCCATCAACCAGCCTGAAGGTCACAACTGAGATCCCAAATTTGACTCTGTCAGAATTCAGCGATGTGATCTATGTCAAGAAGGGTGATTTGGAGGTGGAGAAAGTTGTTCGGCTACCATGATTTGTTGACCTTGAAGCAAGCAATCAGAATGTGTGAATGCCTACTTGAATTAATTTTTTTCCCCCGTGTGTACAGTTCGGTTAGCATACCGCCGGTTCATCGTTGAAAATCATTGTTGACCTTCGTCATCTCCATAGATGATCATATGTCCTTCATAATAAATCCTTCTGCGTGTTGTGACTATTGTCAGTTCAGATGTTGATGGACATAGAAGATTCCGAACGTCTCTATAATAAATCCTTCGGTTTGTAGGGACTGTAAGTTCAGTATTGATGTTCATAGATGATCTGACCTTACTTCATGATAAATCTGTCAGCTTAAAGGGGGGATGGGACTTGAAGGGACAGGGGGGATTTAAAGGGGGAGAAAGGGGTAGGGGGAGGGCGAGAGGCTTGATTACATTGCACAGTGTTAAGTGTATAGCCGCCAGACAAAAACCCCTCACAAAGCACGAACTCAGTAGCTCCAACGACGACCCCAGGAATCTCCGAGAGAACCAAATGACGGAGTCCGGAATCGAACCCACAACCTTCAGAGCGCGAGTCATGTGGTTTATCCACTTCGCATATGTCGAATCACTGTCAGGTAAATGTAAATGTTCACGGATGATCCATCTCCTCCATAGTAAATCTAGCTTACAGCGACTATTTCAAGGTTGATGTTCAAGAATGATTCAATCTCCTCCATAGTAAATCTAGCTTACAGCGACTAGTTCATGGTTGATGTTGACGAATGATTCATTCTCCTCCGTAGTAAATCTAGCTTACAGCAACTAGTTCAGAGCTGGTGTTCACAGATGATTCAATCTCCTCTATAGTAAATCTAGCTTACAGCGACTAATTCATGGTTGATATTCACGAATGATTCATTCTCATCTATAGTAAATCTAGCTTACAGCGACTAGTTCATGGTTGATATTCACGAATGATTCATTCTCCTCCATAATAAATCTAGCTTACAGCGACTAGTTCATGGTTGATATTCACGAATGATTCATTCTCCTCCATAGTAAATCTAACTTACAGCGACTAGTTCATGGTTGATATTCACGAATGATTCATTCTCCTCCATAGTAAATCTAGCTTACAGCGACTAGTTCATGGTTGATATTCACGAATGATTCATTCTCCTCCATAGTAAATCTAGCTTACAGCTACTAGTTCATGGTTGATATTCACGAATGATTAATTCTCCTCCATAGTAAATCTAGCTTACAGTGACTATTTCAGGGTTGATGTTCAAGAATGATTCAATCTCCTCCATAGTAAATCTAGCTTACAGCAACTAGTTCAGGGTTGGTGTTCACAGATGATTCAATCTCCTCCATAGTAAATATAGCTTACAGGAACTAGTTCAGGGTTGGTGTTCACAGATGATTCAATCTCCTCTATAGTAAATCTAGCTTACAGCGACTAGTTCAGAGCTGGTGTTCACAAATGATTCATGCTCCCCCATAGTAAATCTAAATTACAACGATTAGCTGCCAATTCAGAGGTGATGTTATCGTATGATTAAATCTCCTCCATAGTAAATCTAGTTTACAGCGACTAGTTCAGGGTTGGTGTTCACGGATGATTCAATCTCCAGCATAATAAATCTAGCTTACGGGGACTAGTTCAGGGTTGGTGTTACGAATGATTCAATCCCTTCCATAGTAAATCTAGCTTACAGAGACTAGCTGCCAGTTCAGGGTTGATCATCACGGATGATTAAATCTCCTCCATAGTAAATCTACCTTACAGAGACTAGCTGCCAGCTCAGTGTTGATATTCACAGATGATTCAATCCCTTCCATAGTAAATCATGCTTACAGAGACTAGCTGCCAGTTCAGGGTTGATGATCACGGATGATTCAATCTCCTCCATAGTAAATATAGTTGACAGCGACTTGCTGTCAGTTCAGGGTTGATTTTAACGGATGATTCAATATTCTCCATATCAAATCTAGTTTACAGATACTAGCTCCATGTTCAGGGTTGATGTTCACGGATGATCCATCTTCTCCATAGAAAATCAAGCTTACAGAGACTAGCTGCCAGTCCAGTGTTGATGTTCACATATGATTCAATCTCTTCCATAGTAAATCTAGCTTATAGAGATTAGCTGCCAGTTCAGGGGTGATATTCACGGATGATTCAATCTCCTCCATAATAATTCTAGTTTACAGCAACTAGCTGCCAGTTCAGAGTTGATGTTCACATTGGGGTAGCGATTCTGCTTCTATATTGTTATTAAAATGCCAGATCTTTCATACTGTATTCTCATATAAAGAATTACGTAACAGCAAGATGAGAGAAGCGGACAAAGTCTACGAGCACAGTTTAAGTCAATGGTATTAATTTGGGATAAGTATAGAAATGCAACTATCTGCGATGAGGTCAGTATCACGCCTGCGGCTTTACTTCCCAATACATTTCCGGGTACCAACTTTAGACTGGGTCGACCTGAGAGCTCATGTCAAGTTTAAAATGTCGACACAGCCACGATACATATAGGCAATATTGATATAGTCTGATAACCATTGACCATCGACTCATCCTGTTTTGTCTTATCCAGGAGATTAGAGGCAACGTGGTTACACCGCCTGCATGTCTCGCGCTCTGCAGATTGTGGATTTCGATACCGGACTCGGTCATTCGGTTTACGAATGTTATTGTCTGAGAGACTCCTGGGGGTCGTCGCTGGAGCTGCAGCGTTTGCGATTTGTGCGACACGTTCGGCAGACCACCCTGCGAAGAAGAGACCAAACCGCGTGGGACGAAAGCCGGTGCAATGAAGTCGAACCTCTAGCTTTCGAACCTACTTTAAATCGTATCCTATTTATGCTTACAGATTGGTGTTTGTCCATCAAGAATGATGATGACGACTATTCATTACATCCAGTGAGGTTGAAAGTAAGGGGCCGTAAGTTCTAAGATGGCTGCTAAGGCCTATTTTGGCTCGAAAGGTTTTTTTGACAATGTGGGCAAAGAATTCTTAACGTTCCAGGAGGAGGATCTACTGCAGTGTTTTGTTTTTGTTCAGCCTTATTTTCCCACAGCTCTTCCAGTCCTGTTTGCTTCACAAGTGACTACACTCTTGTGTAATATTGTACCCCACGAATTTAGGTCTTTGGCAGCAGTTTCCCAAGTGTCGTAATGAATTCCAAAAGCTTTTAGTGAGATCTTCAGTCTTTAAAGTGTTTCCTTTGGCCGCCTTTGGAGCGTTTACCACAGTGCAGTTCACAGTAAAAAAAAAATCGTTTAGGGAGCATGTGATCTGGGATGCGAGTCATGTGATCAGCCAAGCGAATCTGATTCTTCATTATTGACTATCGAATATGCTCTAGGAGTCACCTTTGATCGTCGCCTGACATGGAAGACACAGGTTGAGAAAAATCGAACAAGAGCAAGGCAAAGAATGGCAATCATGAAAAAGCTTGCTGATACAACGTGGGGAGCAGATGAGAAAGTTCTCAAGAAGTTATATACTGGACGGGTGAGGCCAGTACTGGAATATGGCATTGCAGCTTGGGCAACAGCAGCTAAGTCAAACTTTAACAAAATAAGCAGAGTCCAAAATCAAGGAATGCGAATCATAACTGGAAGCCTGAAGACAACGCCTATTAATGAACTAGAAAAGATCACTTGTTTACAACCAATGCAGGATAGAAGAGATAGCAGAGCCCAACAACAAGCTGAAAAATTTAGAAGATTGACAGACCACCCTATGTATAAAAGGTTTAGTGGTTTTGGAAAGGGAAGACTGAAGCGTAGCAACTTTGTAGAAACTGCAAAACGAAAGATTAGGGCAGATCCCATACTTAACATATCAACAGTCAAACCCATTTACAATGCAGACAAGTTCCCAGCTTGGAGACAGCAGCTACTGCCTGAGATGATAGAAAACATTCCTGGTATTGAGAAAAAGAACACTCAGCATGAAACCGAAAGAAGAGAAATGACCCTAAACTACATAAAAGAACATTACCCAAGCAGCAATTGGACCCATGCATATACAGATGGATCAGCCAAAAATTCAATAGAGAATGGAGGAGGAGGAATTCTCCTAAATTTAAAAAATGGAGTGAAAAAAACACATTCAGTGGCAACTGGAAAGTTTTCAAGTAACTTCAAAGCGGAGGTAGAGGCTCTGAAAACTGCAGCAGAAATGCTCTTGATGGAGGAAAATAAAGAGACGCAAATAGCTATCTTTACAGATGCAAAGTCAGCTGTCTCAATACTGAAGAGCAATTACAGCACATAAATAGCTGACCTAAGAGTAGTATATTAAGGTTTCCAGGCACATATTTTTTGGAAGGCTGAAGGCTGATAGGGTTTATGAAGGAAATATGGGGAAAATTGTCGACTCGGCTCCAGAATCTGGAGGGTAATGGAGGGTAATAGATTTATGAAGGAAATATGGGGGTATTTTTTGGGAAAATTGTCGACTAGGTAAAATTTTTGGCGGCGTGTGGGAACGGTTTTTTGACGGGTGTCTGTGAAAGTAATTAAGGTAAAAGTATTCGGTGGGAATAGAAAGCGAGGTTGTGAGATGAGTGGTAGTACTTACTAGAAACCGAGGTTGTGAGTATGGATGAGGGAGGGCTATAAGTTACGTAGGGTATATGAATGTGTTAGTATGCGTGGTGAGTAATGTATAAACAAGGGTGTGATGGGTCGTGGTTATACTTGACGAAGTAAGAGGTGGTTACTATCATCTGAACAGTGTGATAGTAGTGAAAGTAAAGGGTGATATGTACCTTATTCACTACCATCATTACAAAGGAAAGCGTATAAAGTTATAATGGGTGTCATTTGATGGTAAGGGGTTAGTATTAGTGATCAAGTAGGAGTGATATAGGGGTGGTCATAAATATAATAAGAGGTGTTCGCAATTACACACTGGTCAACCAGTGGTCAAGCAATGGTCAAGTAAGGGTCAAGTAGTCAAGTAAGGACATTTTAGGGAAAAGTGATTGTAATGATATGGTGGTGATTAAAGAGTGGTAAATTGGTGGTCAAGCAGTGGTCAAGTAAGGGTCAAGTGGTCAAGTGAGGAAATTTTAGGGAAAATTGGTCGTAGTGATATGGTAATGTTTAAATTAGTGGTAAATTAGTGGTCAAGTAGTGGTCAAGTAGTGGTCAAGCGGTGGTTAAGTGAGGAAAATTTTAGGGAAATATTAGGGAAAAGTGATTGTAATGATATGGTGGTGATTAAAGAGTGGTAAATTAGTGGTCAAGCAGTGGTCAAGTAAGGGTCAAGTGGTCAAGTAAGGAAAATTTTAGGGAAAATTGGTCGTAGTGACATGGTAATGCTTAAATTAGTGGTAAATTAGTGGTCAAGTAGTGGTCAAGCAGTGGTCAAGCGGTGGTTAAGTGAGGCAAATTTTAGGGAAATATTAGGGAAAAGTGATTGTAATGATATGGTAATGCTTAAAGGGTGGTAAATTAGTGGTCAAGCAGTGGTCAAGTGAATAAATGTTAGGGAAAAGTGTTTGTAATGATATGATGATGCTTGAAGGGTGGTAAATTAGTGTTCAAGCAGTGGTCAAGTAGTCGAGTGACCACTTAAATTGTAGGGGAAAGTACGTATAGTGCAATGGTGGTGGGTAAAGTGAGGAAGAATCAATAGTAGTGATAATAGTACTACCAATATTAGCGACAAGAATATTAGCTGGTACGTTGTTATTATACTATATTTTTGTGGGGTGTGTAAAAATCATACAAAGAGGGTCATACAAACACAAAGAGGATCACACAAACACACATACAAATACAAAGACAACCAAACATACACATAAAGACAGACAAGCACAAAGACACACCCATACCATTACTACTGTCATCACAACTATACACAAGTACACACCCATAATCAAATAAACAACCACTCAAGTAAAAACACAAAGACAGCCAAGTACACACCCATACCATTACTACTATCAGTATCAACAGATATACACAAGCGCAGAGACAGCACAGACACACCCATCGCCAACGATTACTACTGTCATCACAACTATACACAAGTACACTCAAAGACAAACACAAAGACAACCATACACAGACAACCCATACCATTACTACTGTCATCACAACTATACACACTTCATACACTTGTACATACAGACCTACAAGCACACAAGAACACTCAAAGACAAATACAAAGACAGCCAAGTACTCACAACTATACTCAAGTACACACCCATAAACAAATACACAAGAACACTCAAAGACAAACACAAAGACAACCATACACAGACAACCCATACCATTACTACTGTCACTATCAACAGATATACACACGTGCAGAGACAGCACAGACACACTCGTACCATTACTACTGTCATCACAACCAGTACAGACACACTCACCCATAATCAATTACACAAATACACACCTACAAACAAAAACACACAAAGACACAGACACACTTGTACATACAGACACAGAAGTACAGACAACCCATACTATTACTACTGTCATCACAACTATACACAAGTACACACCCATAATCAATTATACAAATACACACCTACAAACAAAAACACACAAAGACACAGACACACTTGTACATACAGACACAGAAGTACAGACAATCCATACTATTACTACTGTCATCACAACTATACACAGACACACCCATAAACAAATACACAAGAACACTCAAAGACAAACACAAAGACAACCATACACAGACACACCCATACCATTACTACTGTCACTATCAACAGATATACACACGTGCAGAGACAGCACAGACACACTCGTACCATTACTACTGTCATCACAACCAGTACAGACACACTCACCCATAATCAATTACACAAATACACACCTACAAACAAAAACACACAAAGACAAAGACACACTTGTACATACAGACACAGAAGTACAGACAACCCATACTATTACTACTGTCATCACAACTACACACCCATAATCAATTACACAAATACACACCTACTACAAACTCAAAGACACACACCCATACCATTACTACTGGTACCACAACCAGTACAGATACACTCACCCATAAGACTACACTATACAACCCAAAAATTTTTGGTAAAGAACGCGGATGTCCGAGAAGCCCCTACGTCATCAACGCCATATGCAAAAGTCATTAAGTATGAGTCATCGGTGTGTAGGGAAGCAGGCGTGAGAATAGCTTGTCTAACTGCCATGTCAGATATGTAGGGTGCAGACCCAGTGTATAAAATAGACGGCGTCTCTTGTGAGCACAGTACCAGTTCACGGGCTGACTTGGGTATCTACAGAGGTGCTTCAGGCTGGTGTGAGCAGTGTTCGTGTCGTCGGCAGATATTGTTCACGTACTGACTTGGCTACATCGGTGAAACAGGTTGGTGTGAGCATTGTTCGTATAGTAACCAGCTATTGTTCACGTACTGACTTGGCTAGCTACAGCAGTGAAACTTGGTGTGAGCCTTATTCGTGTCGTCGGCAGCTGATAAAACAGTGAAACATTGTATACAACAGAACTTTTTGGTGTTGTAAGAAAGCGAAAGTGTGTCTTATGACCAGTTTATCAATATGGCCACCAGATCTACTTTCACGTGTTCAGTGTGCGACAAAGACTTCCGTGATGCGAATAACCTTAATCGTCACATTCGGACCATTCACGAGGGGAAAGACCAAATATATCCCTGTCAGTTATGTGATAAGGTGTGTAATACGAACGATGGCCTACAAAAACACAAACGAACACACCATCAGCCACGTATGAATACATCAAACACTACAACACCAGAGACGACAGCACCACGTGTATATTTACACCATCATCGTAGTCTAAGTCAAGTACCAGACTACCACCACTGTATCTTCAATGATAACCTTACCCGCTACAATGGGAACATTCACAATGATTATCCCTGTCAGATACGTACCAATCTATACAATTCGAACCTACAACGGTACTTACATCAACAGATACCACGAGAAAGGACGACACCCTTAGACACCCTGGCAACACGTCCACTCATAGTAGCAGAGGATATCCAACCAAATGATAGAGACAGCTTGGCAGCCCTTAAGGCGTACTGCAAGGACCTGTCGCTTATGCTACCCAATCAAGTGGTAGTATTAGATAAAAGTGTCGACCACCGCTACCGGGTGGTTTTGGTATGATAAAAAGAAGTATTCAGATATCTCATGTGTGATGACTTCGACAACAACAGTGTTGTTTTAGTCAACCAAGCTATATCAGAAGAATGAAGATCACTAATCCAGAACTTTTTGGTTTTTCACTAAGCATCTATGTCATTGATTGTTTCTTATATCACTAAACTGTTTTTCACTACTCATGTATGTCATTGATTTTATCTTATATCACTAAAGTGTTTTTCACTAATCATGTATGTCATTGATTTTTTTTCTTATGATATATCACTAAACTGTTTTTCACTAATCATGTATGTCATTGATTTTTTCTTATGATATATCACTAAACTGTTTTGATGAATAACACACATATTTTGGTGATAAAAATATTGAAATCAAGATTTTTGTTTTGTTGATTTTCTTTAGTGGGTTGTTTTCATGACGTTGTCCTCTTCTTATCGGAGAGGGGATGAACAGAGACACATACAGACATGCACAGAGACATTTTATACAGACATGAAACAAACTCAGGGGAAAAGTTATGGCAAATACAGAAATAGTTCAGTCAAATGTATGAAAAGTAGGAAACTTTGCTAACCAAATACGGGAAGATACTGACCAAAATATGAAATGTCTCGGCCAAATTTAGGAAAAGTATGAAAATATGATTACCAAATGGGAAGAGACTTTCAATCAAATTTATAAATATTTCAACTAAACTTATAAAAACTAGGAAAATTTGTCAACCTAAAGGGAAAAGGTCAACCAAATACTGAAATATCTCAACCAAAACTTATAAAAATATCATCAATTCTTATAAAAATATAGAAAAATGCGTCAGACAAATCGAAAAATGTTGGCCAAATACAGACATAACTCGAACACACTTATATAAAGATAGGAAAAAATATTACCCAACACAACTAAAATGTTGACCAAAGTTATAAATAGCACATCCAAACTTAGGAACTGTAGGAAACTTTGTTAACCTTATAAAAAGTAGGAATATTTGTCAAACAAAGCGAAGCAAGTAAAGACATATTTCAATCAAACTTATAAACGTGTCATCCAAAGTGATAAAACCTAGGAAAATCTGTCAGTCAGTCTAAGAAATAGCTATGGAAAAGTAAGAACTTTGTCGACCAAACTAAGGCAAAGGTGTTACCAAAATTAGGAAAAATGTAACTTCTGTAGTTATCTCATACGTGTCTTGCACTTTTATCCGAAAACCCGTTATCAATGTCACCACTTTCTCGATTTTACGTTACCGAAACCTACAACTTCACCGTATCTGCTACAGAAACCCTTATACAGACTAAGCACTCATCTCTCCACACTCTTGGTTTCTTTCTAACACAAACTGGTCACATCAACAAGAACGTCAAACCTCCATTGTACACGTGGTCCATTGAAACAGACATAACAACATTTATGGTAAGGTCGTCTATGGTTCCAACTAGTATAGTTTCTGTATCATCTAGGTATTCATCATCACGGAACCATTTCCCATGGCTGCCAGCTTCAACTTTCCATACCACAATGTCTGCTACACTATCCTTTCATTGTTCCAGCTTTCAACAATACAACGGTTTTTTTCTCGAAGTCTGCCTAAAATAACATTTCTTAGGGTGTCTACTCCTAGCGCACTTTACCATTTCACAGCTGCAATAACGACAAGTCTGCAAGCAACCACCACTGTCTGTTATAAACTCGGCCTTTCTTAAAAACACGCCTACCTTAGTGAACTCATGAATACCAGCTACCACATCTTCTAACCGACTTTCAATGTTTCATAACAAATAACACTAACATTCTTTTTGATTACAGAACAATATAATTTCTGGTGACTAGGCAGATTTTCCAACCTAATGGAGGTAAAGCATCTGTCCCCCTAACCTACTAAGCGCTATTCTAGACAAACGAATAAGGTCATCGATCAGCACCCCTAAGAAGAACTTGAAAAAACAACAGAGATTGGGTTCCTGAGACGAATTATTTGAATTCGTTGGACTACCACAGTAATTAATGATGAACGCCTAAGGAAAATAGAGCATTATATACACCAAACACAACAAACTCTTTCTTACTAACCCTAACCCTAATTATACATCATTTAACCCTAACCTAACCCCTAACCCTAACGATTCACCAAACACAACAAGCTCTTTCTGTAAGAGACATAGACACAAACCACTGTTAGAAAGCGACAAAGTTAAATTTTAATTAACACTTAAAAATAATAAATCGCAATTTTATTTCGCTTCACTTAATATACAGATATAGACTAAGTATAGGTATAGGTATAGGTATAGGTTATGTATAGGACTATATCGAGCTTACATTTTGCGCAATAAAATTGCGATTTATTATTTTTAAGTGTTAATTAAAATTTAACTTTTTCGCTTTCTAACAGTGGTTTGTGTCTATGTCTCTTACAGAAAGAGCTTGTTGTGTTTGGTGAATCGTTAGGGTTAGGGGTTAGGTTAGTGTTTTGAGCTTGTTGTGTTTGTCTTTGAGTGTTCTTGTGTATTTGTTTATGGGTGTGTACTTGAGTATAGTTGTGAGTACTTGGCTGTCTTTGTATTTGTCTTTGAGTGTTCTTGTGTGCTTGTAGGTCTGTATGTACAAGTGTATGAAGTGTGTATAGTTGTGATGACAGTAGTAATGGTATGGGTTGTCTGTGTATGGTTGTCTTTGTGTTTGTCTTTGAGTGTACTTGTGTATAGTTGTGATGACAGTAGTAATCGTTGGCGATGGGTGTGTCTGTGCTGTCTCTGCGCTTGTGTATATCTGTTGATACTGATAGTAGTAATGGTATGGGTGTGTACTTGGCTGTCTTTGTGTTTTTACTTGAGTGGTTGTTTATTTGATTATGGGTGTGTACTTGTGTATAGTTGTGATGACAGTAGTAATGGTATGGGTGTGTCTTTGTGCTTGTCTGTCTTTATGTGTATGTTTGGTTGTCTTTGTATTTGTATGTGTGTTTGTGTGATCCTCTTTGTGTTTGTATGACCCTCTTTGTATGATTTTTACACACCCCACAAAAATATAGTATAATAACAACGTACCAGCTAATATTCTTGTCGCTAATATTGGTAGTACTATTATCACTACTATTGATTCTTCCTCACTTTACCCACCACCATTGCACTATACGTACTTTCCCCTACAATTTAAGTGGTCACTCGACTACTTGACCACTGCTTGACCACTGCTTGACCACTTCATCGATCATTGTAATCACTACCATAATCTTAGGCACATCGTCCTCTACAATTTAAGTGGTGACTCGACCACTTGATCACTACTTGACCACTACTTGACCACTACTTGACCACTAATTTACCACCCTTTAAGCATCACCATATCATTACAAACACTTTTCCCTAAAATTTATTCACTTGACCACTGCTTGACCACTGCTTGACCACTTATTTACCACCCTTTAAGCATCACCATATCATTACAATCACTTTTCCCTAATATTTCCCTAAAATTTTCCTCATTTAACCACCGCTTGACCACTGCTTGACCACTACTTGACCACTAATTTACCACTAATTTAAGCATTACCATGTCACTACGACCAATTTTCCCTAAAATTTTCCTTACTTGACCATTTGACCCTTACTTGACCACTGCTTGACCACTAATTTACCGCTCTTTAATTACCACCATATCATTACAATCACTTTCCCCTAATATTTCCCTAAAATTTTCCTCACTTAACCACCGCTTGACCACTACTTGACCACTAATTTACCACTAATTTAAACATTACCATATCACTACGACCAATTTTCCCTAAAATTTCCTCACTTGACCACTTGACCCTTACTTGACCACTGCTTGACCACTAATTTACCACTCTTTAATCACCACCATATCATTACAATCACTTTTCCCTAAAATTTCCTTACTTGACTACTTGACCCTTACTTGACCATTGCTTGACCACTGGTTGACCAGTGTGTAATTGCGAACACCTCTTATTATATTTATGACCACCCCTATATCACTCCTACTTGATCACTAATACCCACCCCTTACCATCAAATGACACCCATTATAACTTTATACGCTTTCCTTTGTAATGATGGTAGTGAATAAGCTACATATCACCCTTTACTTTCACTACTATCACACTGTTCAGATGATAGTAACCACCTCTTACTTCGTCAAGTATAACCACGACCCATCACACTCTTGTTTATACATTACTCACCACGCATACTAACACATTCATATACCCTACGTAACTTATAGCCCTCCCTCATCCATACTCACAACCTCGGTTTCTAGTAAGTACTACCACTCATCTCACAACCTCGCTTTCTATTCCCACCGAATACTTTTACCTTAATTACTTTCACAGACACCCGTCAAAAAACCGTTCCCACACGCCGCCAAGAATTTTATCGAGTCGGCAATTTTCCCATATTTCCTTCATAAAACCATCAGCCTCCAGATTCTGGAGCCGAGTCGACAATTTTCCCCATATTTCCTTCATAAACCCTATCAGCCTTCAGCCTTCCAAAAAATATGTGCCTGGAAACCTTAATATACTACTCCTAAGAGCAGCACTCCATGGTCTATGCCAGAAATCCAAAAAAGTTGTAATACAGTGGATACCATCACATTGCAGTATACCTGGAAATGAAGAGGCTGACAGACTGGCAAAAGAGGGCGGACGACTACCACAGCCTGACATAGACATAACCTATAACGAGGCAAAGAGGTTGATAAAAAGCACTTATAGAACCAAATGGGAATCGGAGCATCCAGGTCACCAGAAGGATGATGCATATTACAAACTCGACCGAAGAGAACAAGTAGCAATCTTCAGACTCCGCACAGGACATAACAGGCTGAAATTTCACTTGTTCAATAAACTAAAGATAGGAGATACCGATGAATGCAATTGTGGAACTGGTAAAATGACAGCTAAACATTTGCTGCAGGAGTGCCCAATATATGCAGAACAGAGAAAGATATTTTGGCCCACACCTGCTTCCTTTGAGGACAAGCTCTATGGAGATATCAACAAGCTCAAGTTGACTGCAGCTTACTTTAACTACATTCAGGTTGACATTTAAAGGTGCATGAAGAAGTATTTAGACTGCCGCACTTCATACCACAGGTATGTCGGTTACAAAAGCGCCCCAGAGGCATGAAATGGAATATTGCTTGGATAGCAAATCCATTACGCGGAAAGTCCGAACCAAAAGCTCACTGTGTGGGCTTCATAAAAGGTGGAAAAAGTGTCCCAGTGGCACGAAATGGAATATTGCTTGGATAGCAAATCCATTATGTGGAAAGTCCGAATCGAAAGCTCACTGTGTGGATGTCATCTGCAGACTGCATACTTCTGGTTTCCGGAAGAACAGCCTATGGTGAATGGAAGGCCCAATATACGGAAGTGAGGCTAAGCAGCCATGTGCAGGACGTGACGATTCCTTGGGTGAGCCCAGTACCAGAGCGCTGTGTGTCGGCTCTGCAAGTATGGAAGCCTCCTTGGATGGCGGGGAATGCCCATGGTCTGCCCCTGCCTTCCCTTGAGGGCTGACCAGGATGTCTTTGGCTGTTCTATATGGGCCAGCTGGGATGGGGGATAACACCACAACAGTGAGAGCCAAACGTCCTAAGAAACCCCCGGGAAGGTTAACCCGGTCAACAAATGCCCGCAGAAGTCGGATGTGTCGGCCTAACGGCGCAAGAACGCAGCTCTGCTGTGGACAGGCACAACGCAATCACGTCCGAAAAAAAAAACTCCGGATGAACGAAGAAGAAGAAGAATATGCTAATGCCCAGGTAGAACTACTAAATTAAAAAAGCACATTAACAATTTATATTATTTGTGAATGTGCTAACTAAACAGTTAGACCCTCGTCAGTGCTACGGAGTTTGTTTTGAGGGTCTCCGTGTAAGATCTATGTCTGAGACAAGCGGTTGTACAGTCATACTACTCGCTGTAGATATAGGCACAAGAGGTGTGGTTTCCAATTCCACTAACGATGAGCTTGAGCAACAGGGACAGAAAGGACTGTCCAGAATATCGGATCAGAAACGACTCGGCGAGGCTGTGGAGAAAGCCTCGAGTTGACTATAGAACAACCGGAACGACTAATGGAACACATCGATGCAGTGAGATTGCCCGTGCCTCTAGTATAATCAGGCTCTCACAACCTACCCAGTAACGACAAAAATCTATTCTATCTCGTGCTGACCCAACTAGCCATTCCTTTTACTACTGTAGTGCACTTGAGCTGTGGACATGCTGAATGGAAGACACGCAATAGCGCAGTGGACACCAGGATAGAGACATGGCCGAAGTCCCACCACCACAGTCAAGCAGTGAAAGCAGCCGCGGAGGCAGAGCAAGAAACCCGCACACACAAAGGAAATGAAGAATGGGAAGAACTGACATTCCCTGGATGAGTGCAAAAAATGCGGCTCCTTTAGCTGTGAACGGGTTAGGTAGAAGGTGACTTGACAGCAAAGGCGTTCATCATCGTATAACAAACGGCAGATGTACGGCGGCGACAGATGTCAAACAGCCAGGAGAATGACGCCGGATTTCTCCCGGCTGAGTGTAAGATGCCGTGAGAAGGAAACAGGCCTCGATGCATCGGTTGCATGATGTTCACCCTCAAGAAGGCAGGTTGGATGTCTTGTAGGCAAATACAGTTGTGAATTTGTGAGCGGCCGCAATCAGCAGCCATCACTCGTGTTTAATCTGTTGTAAATGGTTCGGATTCAAAACAGGAGAAAGACATTTGGTAGTCACGAGCTAGCGCCCTCTTCTCCCATCTGAAAGTGTAAAGAAGATATAGTGGTCAAAACATTCTCGGAAAGGCCTTTTTCTGATGATAAGAAGCCTCTTATTTTGTTTGTGCCACGGTGAAGTTTATTCTACTAAAACCGCCATCTTATACATGTGACATCTGTCACTCTATAGCTGATTACATTGGCGGTCTTTGATCCACAATGTTATCTTTGTTTCGTTGTCCGAATGCTTCATGTCTGCCAGGGTGTTTAGAGCAACAAAGACAGCCCTGTCCCCAGAGATATTGAATACTAACTTTGCCAGCTTTGCTAATGTTCCATTTCAAAAGTTCACGACTCAGAACGCTACAAGACAAGACAGTAAGAGGATTTGGTTTTCCATAAACATGGCCGCCAATCATGTTACAAATCTGGCATTTTTATAAGCCGAAACATCTTGGCAAGTTAACGGGCACAAACAAGACATGGCTTCAAAAGTTATCGTTTGAATTTTCTTGTATTTCTTAGCTGTCTTATTATATATTAATGTGTTCTCCTTTATTGCAATCATCAGCATCTGCCATGTTGTTACTCATAAACGGAGATGTTTCGTCATCTTATAATCGGGCAGAAAGACACCGATTCATTGACATCACATTTGTTCCCTCATATCCTTTTACAGGACACTGCAGTCAACACCAGCATTTTTCAGCTGCCGTTGATTTCTTGGCAAGTTTTACGTTTAGTAGTTTTCCACTGCTTTCTGAACGACCGGCTCACATACCCCCGTAACTAACCAGTGCGACGCGATCCGCTGCCGCATCTGGTGCAGCTGTGTTTCATACTTTAATATACGGGATTACGAACAATGTCCGTAACACCTTCGCCAGGGAGACGGCCGACATCACATTGTCGGTGTTAAATAGCGGGAAAACTCATACTATAATGTGGCACTGTACGAGTAATGTAGAGGAAATCTACCCCGACAGTGTAGTTTCTGGCAGGGACAAAGACACATACTAACTCGAGAAGAAAGATTTATTTTGGTGTATATAATAGTTTCTGAATAACAGGGAGGGGGAAGGGGGGGGGGGAGAAGAAGTAACGGTAATTACAAATAAAAGATCCCAAATGCAACATTATAGTAAATGGAACTAATGTGAAAAAAAAAATCAGGGTATTTAACTGATTCAGTGCCAAACAAAATGCAGATTTGGGCTAAATATGGTGCACAATCAAATGAACAAGTATTATAACGTAAATGTCCATTCGTTGAGCATTAACATTGTGGAAGATACCACGAAACGAAACAAATAGAATAATCATCCAGTACGGCGTTATATCGTCCTTATTTTCATATGAGAGGTCACACTTCGGCAGTGAATCAGTTAAGTATGTGGATACTTTGGCTACAGTAAATGCAAGAAGTTCAATGTAGAATAGCCCAAGCTCAAGCAGCGTCAGATACATAATATTCTCTGGTATAAATCTTTGTCAATCTAGGTAAGAAAATAAAGCTCTTAAGCGCTATATTGAGCCAATTCTGATCTTCAAAAGCAAATCACTCACAATTAGCAAACTCCTAATGTCTCAAATCGAAGCCGCGGGGATTTAGTTTTGTGGAAGAATAATGAGAATACCGCGGAGGAGTATAAATAGAAAGGAAAGAAAGTCTTGCAAGAAGTCAACTCACAAAGAGAACTAGTTACTCTATCAGAAGAAGACAGTTAAGATACGTTGAGCATGAAATGTGAAGAGGAAAGCTGGAGTATGTCGTCACAACGGAAAAGTTGGAGGGAAGGAGGGATAGAGTGAGAACAAAGAGAGAAGATGCTGGAAAGTTTGACATCAAATCAAATCAACTTTATTTTAAAAGGGTCACAAATTGGGCAAGCAGGCCCGTCTTACATTCGGCCCTTCCAATCACTCGTCTTTCGTTCATCAAGAGCATTATACATTTACATAGGAAGAAAAATAAGCATCGTGAAATGAATGTTGTAAACATAAACAAGGCAAATTACCATGTTATGAGGCCCATCTCCCACTTACCCATACATCACCCCATCCACACACACACCCCACCTACCCACACACACACACATACACACACACACCCAGGGACACATACATACCCCACCAACCGACCCATCCCCCTCCCGCACATCCCCACCCACACACACTGCCCTCACCTGTTCCCCCAACCAAAACACACTCGCCACCCACAAACATCCCCCACCAACCCACACGTCTCACGCCCACTCACATACACATCCTGACTCTCACATCCTCTCCCCACCCACACCTCCAACCACTCATCCCCCAGCCACACCTCCATCGACCACATATTCCCAACCAATGCACACACAGCCCCCACCAACCCACACATCGCACATCCACTCACACATCCCCTAACCACACACACACATTCCCACCATCTGAGATCTCCCTACCCACGCGCACACACATCTCCCTAACCACCTATATATCCCCAATCCACTCACACACACCCGACCACCCACACATACATCCTCTACCCACCCACACATGCCCTAACCCAATCCCCCACCACACACACCCCCCACCCGCACATCACATACATCCCCTACCACGCAATATTTTTAACCCACGCACCACACACACACACACACACATCCCTCACCAACACATCCCACACCCACATACCACTACAATCCCCACCTACAACCACACACATATCCCCCACCCACATACCACACAATATCCCCACCCACACCCACACAGATACCATCATCCACCCACCGCACATACCCCCTTCCACACACCACACAAATTCTCCCCCCCCCCCCATCATGTCACGGAGGAAAATCAATATCAGAAATGATTGACAGTACATGAGATTGAAGGCTGTGGGCAAGCATTTTTAGAAACGACACACGGAATTTACGATAAAAAGAAGAAGGAAAATAAATGAAGATAATGATAATGATGTAGAAAAAGAAGAAGAAGAAGAAGAAGAAGAAGAAGAAGAAGAAGAAGAAGAAGAAGAAGAAGAAGAAGAAGAAGAAGAAGAAGAAGAAGAGGAGCACGAGGAGGACAAAGAGGAAGAGGAGGAGAAGGATGACCAAGAACTACTTACATTTCTAGTTATCTACTCTGTTCTCTGATCTTCAGTTTATCATACACCAGTTATGAAAACTGGTCAATGTTACAAATATGTGAAAGGAGTTTATTTTGCTGTTGAAGATATTTCTTGCTCTGAACTTGTCCAGTAGCCAAAATTCAATTTTAGAAACTTTATAGAACAATGGAAAATTCCACGTGTTTATGGCTGCATTTTCTTCTATTTTCTGATAAGTAGACGGCTAGCCACCCACTGCATAGCTTCAATTGCTTCATAAATGATTATGAGAAACGCCGAGCTTACTGAGAATCACTGACCCTGTGTTTGGTCTAGTGTTTTCCTAAAGATTAGCCTATGCTACACCTGACTTTCGTTTGGGTTGTGGTGTGTGGTTACTATTCTACCAAACTAGGCCTGTCTTAACTCTTTTCTTTTAATGACAGGCTTTGACTCTCCCAATTGTGATCCTCCGCTCGAAGCCGTTAGCACAATGTGGAGTGTCGGCTTTGGTGAGCGCCGCATATATATTATATTTACGACCCAATGGCGCATTGACGTCTGTAAATATAAATTGATTATTCGTTAATCTGACGCCACGTGTCACAGCTGGCAAGCTCACATTATTATCAATGTCCACTTTACGAATCAACAAGCTTTCATTGTCTTAAATGGCGCCACGCTTACGACAACACCCCACTGGCATTAAATTATTGAACACCAAGCTTTGTACAACACTCGACGTGGCATCAAATTATTCAACACACGCAGAAGGAGACGTAAGGACACCGCATAACATTCGTTTACAAAACTATTACACATTTACAGAATTTACGAAATAAAATAATTAGGGAATGGGTTTTTTGTCGGTAATTATATAAACAGAGATGCGCCTCAAATCTCGACGGCATTTCTGTACTAGGTTACATATATGATCACTTTATTTGTTATTCTTTGCATTCTGGGCTAGAGCTCTACAGCGACATTACAACTGGCAAACATTGTTGGTTGCTCATCCACGAGTCGGACTGCCTGAAGAGATAGAGGTTATTAATACACACAGTAAAGTAAGGTAGTGTTGGATAAAGGAAATTATTGGATACAAGAAAGTGTTGGATAGTGGAAAGAGTTTAAGATCAAGTGTTTGCCAGGCCAGAAAGAGATCATGAGCACACAGATGCATCTAGGTAATGTTGGATAGTGTTAGATGCAGGCAAGGATTGGACACAGAAAAATGTTGTACAGAGACAAGTGTTGCACATATAAAAGTGCTTATTGGGAATACGATTAAAACAAAGGACCCTTTACCACGGTTATGGTGTACTAGGCACTGATGCTAGCACCATCAAGTTATTCATCAATCCGCAATCGATGAGTGATGTGGTAACTAAAATGCCAGCCGCCTTTATAGCCCTGGAATTTTCCAGTACCCATTTTGAATTGAGTCGTTTGTTTTTAAATTCACGTCGATGGGGGATCCCATCATATGATAACCAGCCGGACAGGCAAGCGTGATAGCCATTGTCCTATTACGATTTGCCAGAATGTTCCCGAAGCGCACTGATGATGGATTCTTCTCGGTTGTTTCTGAACTTTATGACTTCTGCTACTGCAGCAAATGAAGTTGAATAATAGAAGGTTAAAACCTCTATTTTAAATATCATATGACCATGTTCACAGTTTAATAAGATTATAATTGGGGTGGTAAGTTAGTTGCTCCTTTACAGTGTATTTATTTTGCTGGTATTTCTGCCGTTCCGATGTTTCTTTCTGTTTTCTGGTGATGATCTCTTGCTTGTCGTGTGCTATTCTAGTATGCTAGATTGCTATTTTCGTTATGTTTATATATTGTTTGATAGGTCTTTCTATTTATTGTTCACTATCTACATGAAATATTTATGTTCTTGTTGTTATACTTCATTTAAAAAAAAAAGGAAAGTATCTCGTCGTACCCTCTTCTTCTTCATAAAACTATTGTCAGTTTAATTGGGAGTGTCCCATGGTGATTGTTTGGCTCATAATATTCTGAGCAGGTTGGTTCTTTCCATTTGAATGCAACCTTTCATATCCGCAGTTTGCACAATAGTTTGTTTGCTGGCATTTTTGTATCTTTCCATTTGGTTTATTTATCAGTTGGAAAACGGTTCTGCCTTTCTTGCCCTCTATCCACTTTCAACTACATTCTCGGGTTCTATTTGGCTTTTTGTTGTTTGTAGTTAGGCGTTTAATTTCTGGTTTTCCTAGTCCTACTTTTATTACATTCTTGCTTCAGGTTTCTATTTTAGCATATCTACTTAGGATGGACCTTTTCAAGCATAGACCCAGTCTGACAGTATTGTAATTCATGTGTATGGTTTCAATGAAAATAATAGGAAAAAAAAAAACAGATGGACAATGGAATAAGACAACTTGACAAACAAATGTGTCAAAGTGACACTCAGCGGGATTATACAACCTACACTAACAGTAGTCTACAAGACAATTACACCTGGGCTTCAGGGGTTGCAGATCGTGAGCATTGTATAGATATTCTTTCCTGGCCATACAGAAGTGTGAGGGAATAAACAGGCTGAGAGGCTGACAAGGAATGTACCTCTCGGTGGTATATTACTTATAGACAAGGGAGAGGTGGTCGAGCGCCTGTGGAACCAGGTGGAAAAGGCAAACAGACTGAGAACGATTAGTAATATTACTTTTCACCAGCTGTTAAACGAGGTGACGGAGCGTGTATGGGGATGTACTGAGTGTAGTGATGTATGTCGGTTCTTAGCTCCGCTCAACTTACACCTGTGTCATGACCTCCGTGCGCATGCCACGTAAAATGATCATGGGATTCAGAATCAGAAGGGAGTAAGCATAGTCGAATCTCAGAGAGTTGATCCTGAGCACCAAAAACCGAGATCTGTGGAGAGACATGGATGCCTACGCCAGCTGGAAGGGTACATGATGATGATCATGATGAAGAAAACAATTTGAGATGTATTCAGAACACGAATAAAAGAGAGGTAGACCTGCACATCTCGAAGTCTAGTGTGCGAGAACAGTTTGCATGTCTGTTATGAAACATGATGAAGACAAAAAAGTAACAATAGTAAATTCGAGATTCTCATAGATTAACTTATTAAGTACTAAAATGTCGCTTAAAAGTCGACAGGGTCGACTTCATTGCACCGGGTTTTATCCCATATGGCTCAGTCTCTTTTCGCAGCGCGGGCTGCAGAAAGCGTGGCACAAAGCACGAACTTCGTTGCTCTTTCGACGGCCCCCCAGGCGTCTCCAAAAAAAATTCTCTCGTGAACAGAAGGACGCGGCCAGGAATCGAACCCACAACCCTCGGAGCCCCAGTCAGACGGAACTTTTTAAGTTTTATAAGATAATAAAACTTATTATGTACCATGGGATGATTATTCGTCTTAAACGACTTCTCGCATCTGCCACTGGCCTATACGTATTAGTTTTCCTTATAAAACTCCCTTTAATTTGATATATAATACAACATGTTTGCTACCTTATTCACAGCTTTTAAGTCTCATAACTGGGACACAAGCCTACTTCCCATTTTCACCACCCATATTTGTTAGGTCGAAACCAATTGTTTGTTTGGCACTGAATTAGTTGACATTTTGATAAATTTATCACAAAAACATTGCTGCTTCCACAGTTACTGTAGCATGTTGGGGTTTTTCACAACTAGCTAGTCTTTACGCTTAATATGACTAACACGCTTAACATGACTAACTAACTAACATATGACTTAACATGATTTTGGCAAATCATCCATTATTCATCTAGTCAGCCAACAGAATGCTAATCCACTTTCACCAAGAGGAAAGGCATACAGTGAAGTCGATACCCGAATACGTCATAATCGCAACATTTTTTACAAGAATGAACAACCCTTCATTTTCGGGCGAAACCTTTTCCTTTTCACTCATGACCCAGTTTACCAACAGAAGATAATTTCTGTCAAAGATTATATTATTCACATAATACATACTTTTGTGAAAGGCATTACTATTATATAGATGCTTTGAAATGTTATATAATAGTTAACTTTAACATGTCTCAGAAATATTGTAATGTAAATAGAAGTCCAATTTTGTTTTGCAGCCTCTGTGTTTTGGTCAAAGTTAACAGTTCCATTTAAATAAGGAAAGTTGTTGAATCAAAAAACAAGTACGCCATGTCCTTAACTCTGGCACAGCCTAACATCCGAGTGAGACTGCAACTTCTTAATGTCCTTTACTCTGGCACAGCCTAACATCCGAGTGACACTGCAGCTTCTTAATGTCCTTACTTCTGGCACAGCCTAACATCCGAGTGAGACTGCAACTTCTTAAGACCCCATTCCCTACGTGAAATGTTATTTAGAAATGGTAATCTACACAAGAAAAAGATGTGATTGTTAACAATATCATACTGAACACATTTTAGTGTGGATATTTCCAAATTCTTGACCAGCCTCTATATTGTCTTCTGCCCACAAGAGGCCACTGACAGATGGTTGCTTTGTTATTAGTGACCTTGGAAATACAAACAGTTAGGTATTTATAACTCCTGCGAAAAGATGAGACATACAACACACGGACACAGTGTAAATACCTTATAAAGAACTCCATAAAGGTGTGTAAACTGTATCCGTGTTTAGTATGTATCATCTTTTCGCAGAAGTTATAAAAACCTAACTGTTTGTATTTCCTATTATTATATCCTGCTTCAGCCACTCCTTCTCTTATTTAATATTAGTGGCCTAGGAACACTAGAGAACCGTATACCCGTATTGGTGAGATTACAGCAAACAAGGACGATCATGTTGATACTGAAAACAAAATAAAAAAAACGAAACAAAAAACACGTTTTCACGTTTTGAGGCCAGTTGGACAAATGGTACTACTCTCATATGTTGAGACTGATCGGCACTCGATGATTGATGTGGTCACAAGTGCACCTTTACTACCCAGCAGATTTTCCAGCAACCATATTAGGTTGGGAGAGGGGGCACGGTAGTGTAGTGCCTAAACGCTTGCATGCCGGCCTTGTGATCATTAGTTCGCATCCTCACCGAAGCGGAATGGTTAAACTGACCTGGGGTCTATGGTCGACTCAGCTTAAAATAGGTACCTGGACATGTTTTGGAAAGTGACGATGGCCTGCTTTATATCGACCAGATGATCCTGGAGTGCCGAGTGGACTGTACAAATATGGTTCCATCACCATAAGTCCAAAACGTCATATAGCATGTAAGAGGGTCCTATTACTTTTACTTACGACACTGGAGCCCCGATCACTGGATAAAAATCCTCTCCTTGAAGAGAATTTGAACACATGACCGCCCAGTCGGCAGCCCAGAGGCTAGCGTGAATGCTTCCATGATTACTCTTAAAATCAATCAAATCAATACTTGTGACTGTGAATTGCTTCACATTACACGCATACTGGGTCCCGGGATCATGTGAACAATCACGGAATATTAAAGGGGCTGCCAGTTTCATCTCTGCCATCTTACACCTTACTGCACATTTCAATACTGTCTTTTACTACATGAAATGAACTGTTTCCTTCCTTCAAATATGCGCCTCTGTCAACTCAGTTCAAAGTATGCTACACTTGTGACGACATAGGATTGCTAGTTCTTTTATAAGCCATATTCCTCTCCCAGACTCATCTCAAAGTAAGGTAGCTCTTTCACGACTTGATGAGCTGAATTCTTACCTCGTCCTCGTTTAAAATCTGACACGGTTAGCTCCGAAAGCCACACTCGGGTAAGAAAGAATACAGCCAGAAAGAAACACACGTATCGGGGAGACGAGATGAATGGAAATATCATCGAGACTATAGTCCCAAGGGATTGAAATGCTGATTGAACTCAGGAATGACTGAATCAGTTATTGATTTCTCGACTCTTTGAGTTCTGACCAGTCGGTTCCTAATCACGCGCATCCATCTCAGTGAGGTAACAATTCCTTAGACCTATAGTGTTATAAAATGGCGGAGTGCAGATTATGCGCATATTCCATTGCTGTGTGGTGAGATTGATGATTGAACTGGGTTGTCATGGCATCTTTACTACTAGTGTTCAGATTGGCGCGTGTGGAAGCACGCTTGTGTCATTTGGAGATTGTCAATATTGTAATATAATAAAAATAAGAGAGATAGCGTTTGATATATTCTCACTGGCATCGCGTCATAACGATAATCTCTAAGTATGACGCCAGAGGAAGGGTTTATATTTTGATATATTCTCACTGGCATCGCGTCATAACGATAATCTCTAAGTATAACGATAATCTCTAAGTATAACGATAATCTCTAAGTATGACGCAAGAGGAAGGGTTTATGTTTTGCGCTCGCTTGCTTTGAACCCAAGCGTAGTCGTAACACCTTCACCACGGAGACCGGCATATTTAGGTTACATTATCAAATAAGAAAATACAACAGTAATATACGGTTGAAGTGCTATAAATAAGTTAGTTGCCTATGCTTTTACGGGACGTCGCAGTAATTGTCGCAATAATTTGTGTTTGCTGTTTGTGATCTCTTAGCAACTTTACGTTAAGTAGTTTGCCATTGCTTTATGAACAACCAGCATACATACTAGTTCGTAAAAACCAACGCAAAGCGGTCTGCTGCCAAATCGCCCGCAGCTGTATTTCGAACGCAGTATGCGGTATTACGAACTGCGCCCGAATCTTCGCCACGGAGTTGGTTTCGAAGAGCTATAGAGGAACCATATTGCTATATACATGTGAAATGTGGATAATACGCAGTCAAGCCGAGAATCATCTAACGGCAGTTGAAATGTTGTTTCTGAGGATAATTCAAAGAATATCATGGGCGAACACAAAATACAAATGATTCAGTTCTACAAGACATAAATGAGAACTGTAAATTGGTTAGATAGATTAGAAGTAGGCAGACAACATTTGTGGACATGTTAATATGAGAAACAAACTAGATAATATTGTAGATCATTGGAAAAACTGATGGTAAGACAACAAGGTGAAGGCATAGAGATTGATGATTTAACTGGGTTGTAATGGAATCTTTACTAGAGGTGTTCAGATTGGCACGCACGGAAGCACGCCTGCGTCATTTGAAATTGTCAATATTGTAAAATAAATAAGAGAGATAGCGTTAAATCTGGATGGTTTGGCCACATGGCGTAATCAGTACAAGAACACAGACCTAATACAGGACTGGTGATCGTGTAAAATGGCGAATCGATGGCATGGCGCATGATGATGATAGGGAATAACACAAACAATATAATATTTACAGCACAGTATGTGCAGTCCTCGCGGGTTATAGAGAGTAAAGGCGTTGAGATTTCCATAGTGGGAAAAATGAGAGGTCACTGGGGCACTTGTGCCATTTCTGCTTGCAATGTACTTTATGATATGATCAAAGCCAAGCAAATGGAAGATCTTATAGTTGTGTCGATGTCGGTGAACAATCACTGAGAATCTTATTGTAATCAGTTGCAGAGAATAGAGCTAAAAACGAGATAATCCCACAATGCTCCAACGCTGTAGCACTTGACCAGTTGCCGCACGCAGTACCGGAAGAATTAAAAGCATTGTAAAATATGCACTACCTTCAAAGGCAAGACAGATAAATCGATCGGGAGACTGATAAATGCGTGTTTGTAAATATACAAACAGGGGAAATTGGAACGACGAGCAAGACATTAACAAATGTTTTCCTGCAGACTTCGCCAGCAGAAGACATTACAAACGGCGTTGGTTGAACAGTCATGCGAGGGAAAACCCAATAGAAAACGTTATAGACAATTCTCTGACATGAGAGATAATGTCTAACTTTTGTGTGTATTCGTGTTGTTGTCCATTATTTCTATAACTCTGCCTCCAGCAATTCTCAAAATATGAAAGATAATGTCTAAGTTGTGTGTATTCATTTCCTTGCCCATTAATTCTATCACACCTCGACCAGGAATTCTCAAAATATGAAAGATAATGTCTAAGTTATGTGTATTCATTTCCTTGCCCATTAATTCTATCACACCTCGACCAGGAATTCTCAAAATTGAAAGATAATGCCTAAGTTGTGTGAATTCATTTATGTGTCCATTAATTCTATCATACCTCGACCAGTAATTCTCAAAATATGAAAGATAATGTCTAAGTTGTGCAAGTGCTAATTTCGTTGTCCTTCAATTCTATCTTTCCTCATCCAGCAATTCTCAAACATTAAAACATCTATGTATATTTAATGTGTTTTCGTGTGGTTTTCCTTTAATTCTATCACTTATTGTACAGCCTAGAATGCCGCGAAAGTAAGGACGTGTGATCTTTACAATAATTCAATACGGCACCGTTACTGGCTGGCACCTTGCCGTCTTGATAGACGATAGTTTGTAAAATGGAGTTATCTCTCCATAACACAAAGCCTGGGCTGAATTTAGAGACCATGTGTTGCCCATGCAGCATGATCCCTCTCTCTGCCTGTCTAGTTTACTCCAGAGGAAAGGTGACATCAATACGTCTGGACCAAGACAAGCTGCAGAAGCTGCCGGATCAGCAAAGCAATGCTCTAACTGCCCGCCTGTCGGAGCTTCCATCCAAAACCATCTGCCGACCACGGCTTAGGGTCTGGTCTGCCCTGCCATTACATTTAGTCTTGAGGGCGCATTTCCTCGCACTAGGGTATGGCTTGCACCCTCCCAATTGCGCTCATCCGCCGTAGCCGTTGGCACAATGTCGGGTGTCGGGTTTGGGCACCGTTACTACAATGAAAGTAATTAAGTAAAATATGTTAAAGTAAAGACAAGTAAAGTACCCCTTCCCAGGCAAAGAGGCTCAGAGGTACATGATGATAATCATATCCTAGACCACTCGGCGCTGGATGGCTGATGTAGCGAATATCATGAATATATTGTGTTTGCTGCCCCGAACATTTCCGGGTGCACGCTTTAGGTTGGGTGGACTTGGGAACCAGGGTCAATGTTTAAACACATCCCCGCCTGGGTGGATTTGAACACACGACTACCGGGCTGGTAGGCAAACGCAAATAATGTAGGGTATAACAGATGTATAACATGCACCTCTCTGCTCCTCTCTCTCTCTCTCTCTCTCTCTCTCTATATATATATATATATATATATATATATATATATATATATATATATATATATATAAATCATTGGCACCTTTCCGTCTTGACAGACGATAGTTTGGTACATTGTGCTTCAAAAAGGCTTAATAACTACGATCCATGGCGGTGGATCTATATATATATCTGTCTATCACAGTTACGCACACAGACACCCTTGTTGTAGAGTTTGACAGACTGTAACTAGCCTATATTTTAATCTTATCATCATACTTCGCTGCCTCCCTCTTGCTTGACTGCCGTCAAATCTTCCTTCAAATATGGCTTTCATATGGCTGTTAAAATTGGCATAAATGTATTACTTCTTTCTCGTTGCTGTTACCCTCTGTTGTTGTATCTCATTGTTCACTTCGTACTCGTTTCGTCCTTTCTTCTCAGCCCATGTCGTATGGCGTTTTTGATCATGTTTGTAGGCAGCATTTTGTCTCGTGTACTGCCGATCATTTGTAATACTGATATTCCTCCATGCCATGACGTCAAACTGTCAAGCATTTTGTCTCTCGGTCGCTCCTTGGGTCTCCGCCCATCAAGCGTTCCCGATGTCACGATGTACTCATAGCTTTCGCTTTTGCCGAGATGACATGGACTGTTTTCTTCTGAAGTGAGTATTCAGTTCCTTTATGAATTAACTTCTTTCAAGATATCTTGCGAATTTTATCTGGCGATGGTGTTCTCGATCTACTTCAATAAAACTACATGTCTGCAGCCTTAAGATAATTCTTCACTCCTCTGCTAATGATCAATGATTCACTTCACTACATGAGGATTGGGTTGACATCTTCTTCAGCTATCTATAGACATTGATATGATTACACCCACAGGAAACTGCAGTCAATGTCAGCTTGTTGACATCTTCATAGAGCCTGCCTTCACATGCAGTGGGTGGAAGTTGACATCTTCATAGAGTCTGCCTTCACATGCAGTGGGTGGAGGTTGACATCTTCATAGAGCCTGCCTTCACATGCAGCGGGTGGAGGTTGACATCTTCATAGAGTCTGCCTTCACATGCAGTGGGTGGAGGTTGACATCTTCATAGAGTCTGCCTTCACATGCAGCGGGTGGAGGTTGACATCTTCATAGAGCCTGCCTTCACATGCAGTGGGTGGTAGTTGACATCTTCATAGAGCCTGCCTTCACATACAGTGGGTGGAGGTTGACATCTTCATAGAGCCTGATTTCACATGCAGCGGGTGGAATTTGACATCTTCATAGATCCTGCCTTCACATACAGTGGGTGGTAGTTGACATCTTCATAGAGCCTGCCATCACATACAGCGGGTAGAGGTTGACATCTTCATAAAGCCTGCCTTCACATGCAGTGGGTGGAATTTGACATCTTCATAGAGCCTGATTTCACATACAGTGGGTGGTAGTTGACATCTTCATAGAGCCTGCCATAACATACAGTGGGTGGTAGTTGACATCTTCATAGAGCCTGCCTTCACATGCTGTGGGTGGAGGTTGACATCTTCATAGAGCCTGCCTTCACATACAGTGGGTGGTGGTTGACATCTTCATAGAGCCTGCCTTCACATACAGTGGGTGGTAGTTGACATCTTCATAGAGCCTGCCTTCACATGCTGTGGGTGGTAGTTGACATCTTCATAGAGCCTGATTTCACATACAGTGGGTGGTAGTTGACATCTTCATAGAGCCTGATTTCACATACAGTGGGTGGTAGTTGACATCTTCATAGAGCCTGATTTCACATACAGTGGGTGGTAGTTGACATCTTCATAGAGCCTGCCTTCACATACAGTGGGTGGTAGTTGACATCTTCATAGAGCCTGATTTCACATACAGTGGGTGGTAGTTGACATCTTCATAGAGCCTGATTTCACATACAGTGGGTGGTAGTTGACATCTTCATAGAGCCTGCCATAACATACAGTGGGTGGTAGTTGACATCTTCATAGAGCCTGATTTCACATACAGCGGGTGGAGGTTGACATCTTCATAGAGCCTGCCATAACATACAGTGGGTGGTAGTTGACATCTTCATAGAGCCTGATTTCACATACAGTGGGTGGTAGTTGACATCTTCATAGAGCCTGATTTCACATACAGTGGGTGGTAGTTGACATCTTCATAGAGCCTGATTTCACATACAGTGGGTGGTAGTTGACATCTTCATAGAGCCTGCCATAACATACAGTGGGTGGTAGTTGACATCTTCATAGAGCCTGCCATAACATACAGTGGGTGGTAGTTGACATCTTCATAGAGCCTGCCTTCACATGCTGTGGGTGGTAGTTGACATCTTCATAGAGCCTGATTTCACATACAGTGGGTGGTAGTTGACATCTTCATAGAGCCTGCCATAACATACAGTGGGTGGTAGTTGACATCTTCATAGAGCCTGCCTTCACATGCTGTGGGTGGTAGTTGACATCTTCATAGAGCCTGATTTCACATAGAGTGGGTGGAGGTTGACATCTTCATAGAGCCTGCCATCACATACAGTGGGTGGTAGTTGACATCTTCATAGATCCTGCCTTCACATGCAGTGGGTGGAGGTTGACATCTTCATAGAGCCTGATTTCACATGCAGTGGGTGGTAGTTGACATCTTCATTGATCCTGCCTTCACATGCAGTGGGTGGAGGTTGACATCTTCATAGATCCTGATTTCACATACAGTGGGTGGTAGTTGACATCTTCATAGATCCTGCCTTCACATGCAGTGGGTGGAGGTTGACATCTTCATAAAGCCTGCCTTCACATGCAGTGGGTGGTAATTGACATCTTCATAGATCCTGCCTTCACATGCAGTGGGTGGAGGTTGACATCTTCATAGAGTTTGCCTTCACATACAGTGGGTGGTAGTTGACATCTTTGACATCTTCATAGAGCCTGATTTCACATGCAGCGGGTGGAATTTGACATCTTCATAGAGCCTGAGTTCACATACAGTGGGTGGTAGTTGACATCTTCATAGAGCCTGCCTTCACATACAGTGGGTGGTAGTTGACATCTTCATAGAGCCAGCCTTCACATGCAGCGGGTGGTAGTTGACATCTTCATAGAGCCTGCCTTCACATGCAGTGGGTGGAAGTTGACATCTTCATAAAGCCTGCCTTCACATGCAGTGGGTGGTAGTTGACATCTTCATAGAGCCTGATTTCACATGCAGCGGGTGGAATTTGACATCTTCATAGATCCTGATTTCACATACAGTGGGTGGTAGTTGACATCTTCATAGAGCCTGCCATCACATAGAGTGGGTGGTAGTTGACATCTTCATAGAGCCTGCCATCACATACAGTGGGTGGTAGTTGACATCTTCATAGAGCTTGCCATCACATAGAGTGGGTGGAGGTTGACATCTTCATAGAGCCTGCCTTCACATGCAGCGGGTGGTAGTTGACATCTTCATAGAGACTGCCATCACATACAGTGGGTGGTAGTTGACATCTTCATAGAGCCTGCCATCACATACAGTGGGTGGTAGTTGACATCTTCATAGAGCCTGCCTTCACATGCAGTGGGTGGAGGTTGACATCTTCATAGAGCCTGATTTCACATGCAGCGGGTGGAATTTGACATCTTCATAGAGCCTGCCATCACATACAGTGGGTGGTAGTTGACATCTTCATAGAGCCTGCCTTCACATGCAGCGGGTGGAATATGACATCTTCATAGAGCCTGCCATCACATGCAGCGGGTGGAATATGACATCTTCATAGAGACTGCCATCACATGCAGCGGGTGGAATATGACATCTTCATAGAGCCTGCCTTCACATGCAGCGGGTGGAATATGACATCTTCATAGAGCCTGCCTTCACATGCAGCGGGTGGAATATGACATCTTCATAGAGCCTGCCATCACATGCAGTGGGTGGTAGTTGACATCTTCATAGAGCCTGCCTTCACATGCAGTGGGATGAGGTCAGCACGGACAAATGGATAAGAGAGCTCTTTCTTAAACATCCGGTGTGCTGAAGGTGAGGTAGCGGGTTTAACCCCTACATCGGTCAGTTGGACACAAATGTTGACTTCTCGTCCTTTACTTAGGGACATAAATTACAAGTACCTAATGAATACGGACTGGCTTCGCCTGATGGAGAGGGACACTGGTAATAGGGTAAGCTAAAAAAAAAAATTTAAAGAAAAAGGAAAGAGCTAAAATAGTTTCCCAGTTCCATATATGTTGATTACTTTTGCAACAAATGTTTAACTGTAATTGTAATAGTTTCACAGTTAATTATTCATCAGTATCACATACCTTAATCTAATAACCATGAGGTGTTCAAGCTTGTTGTCCTGTACGGAGTCTGAAGATTGTTGTCTTTGCAGGAATTAGGGAAATGCACAGTTTTTCTGGTTACCCGGATGCTCTATTCGCCTTGGTACTATAATTCATTATCGTCATCATGGACCATGTCCACATGTTACCATATGGCCAAGCCATCCAGGTATTTATCTGTTTTCCTTCCCCTGGCTCTTTCGCCATACATTTTGCCAGTTACCACTAAGTTTTCAAGATTTTCGTAGTGCTCTAAGTGATACTCTCCGTGGTTTGAAGTGGTTCTCTGAAGTTTAAAGTGATGCTCCAAGATATAAAGTGATGCTCTGGATGACTTACGAAGTGGGTGCTGTGGTTTTTATGAAATAAGAAAGCTGAGTACGGGATACTTCTACTCAATCCTCGAGTATTGGGTCGGACGTCTAGCTTTCTCAGGTAAGGGCCATAAACTAGGAGAACACATGTCAATGTTGCGCATATTAAATGTCGCTCAGCAGGTGAACATAGGAAGGAACAGATTAAATATACCGCTTTTGAAGCAACGTTTTAAATAAGGAGAACCTCCCCACAAAATCATTTATAGCATGCATTTAGATCATAGCCTGCGCTAAGAATTTTGAGCACTATACTGAGAACCTTCTTGCGTGCTCTGTTCTTAACACTGGAACAATAAACATTTGCACGTTACATTTGCCGAGGGAGAGAGTTTCGCAATCAATCAATCAATCATGTGCCATGCCGGAAAGCGTGGGCGGTCATGACTTGCCATTTCACTCGATCACCAGTGTCGTGGATCAGCTCAGTGTTCCTGTCTCGTCCATGCCATGTGGTCAACCATCCAGGTATTTTCCTCTCGGTCTTCCTCTTGGTCTGTTCCCCTCGATCTTGCCAGTTGTCACTAAGTTCTCCAATCCATTTCTTCTCATAACATGTTCAAAAATTTTTGACTGTCTACGTCTAATTTCTCTTATCAGTTTACGATGTTCATTTGTCTCATGTAGTACTTGGTCATTGGTTTTTCTGTCTGTCCATGGTATTCTTTGCATTTTCCTCAGAAACCACATTTCTGCAGCCATCAGATGCTTTTCAGCTTGACTGCTCATTGTCCAAGTTTCACATCCATACAAAAGAATAGGCTCTATGTATCCCCTCAACACTCTTTTTCTCGTTTCAATTGACATCTTTTTATTGGTCAGAATGTTTTTCATCTTGGTAAAGGCTACTTTCGCCATGGCGATTCTTGTTCTAATCTCTTCAAGGCATCTCCCATCAGATGTTATAACTGTTCCAAGATAATTGTACCGATTCGCTTGTTGAAGAATATTTCCATTTACTTGTATATTACATTGTGGCACTTCTTCCTTCCTACTGACGACCATAACCTGAGTCTTTTTACAATTTAATTCTAACCCCAGTTGCTCACTGTGTACAACAACCGCATCTACTAATTGTTGCAGGTCCTGCGCACTGTCTGCAATTAATACTGTATCATCTGCATATCTAATGTTATTGATGTTTCGTCCTCCAATGCTGATTCCATTTATATCCTCTACATTTCTGAAAATATTTTCACTGTACAGGGAAAAAAGATCTGGAGACATCACACACCTCTGCCTAACACCTCTCCTAATTGGCTGATACTGTCCCACTTCATTATCAATCCTTATTGCAGCTTGTTGTTTCCAATATATGTTTTTTTATAAGTCTAATGTCTTTCCCATCAATTTGTAGATCTGCAAGCATATCCACCATGCTGACATGTCTAATGCTATCAAAAGCCTTTGTATAGTCAATAAAGCAAAGATGTATATCCTTGTTTACTTCTATAGCACGTTCAATAACTGTTCGCAGCATATACACAGCATTTACTGTACCCTTTCCTTCTACAAACCCACATTGTTCTTCCCCTATTTCAGGTTGTATCTTCTTCCTCACTCTTTGCATAATAATTCTTAGCAAAATCTTTGTGATGTGACTCATTATACTAATTGTTCTATGTTGATCACATTCCAAGGTTCCTGATTTCTTTGGGATTGCAATAAATATAGAGTTACATAATTCAGGAGGTATATCTCCAGTATCATATAATGTGTTCAGCAGTCTGGTGACTTGATCTAGTCCAAATTCTTCTAAAGCTTTAATCATTTCTGATGTGATGTTATCTGCACCGGGGGCCTTACCAGCTTTCATATGCTTAAGAACATTTCGAACCTCCATCTCCAAAATTGGCGGTCCTTCATTATTAAATCTAATATCATACTGTTCGTCTCTGTTATCATCATAAAGGTGTTTCACATAATCTGTCCATACCTGTAGAATCCGGTCTTTTTCTATTATGATTTTGCCATCTTCAGTTTTTAGACAAGAAATGGTATAATGTCAATTCTTAACACTGTAATGATCAACATTTGCACATTACGACATTTACCGAGGGAGATGTTTGCCTGGAATGCTATGATGTCTATTCTTAACAGCATGAACCAAAAACTGCTTGCGGTGAAAGTGATCCTGCAGAAACTGAAGTCGAAACGGTTTTATTGTTATTAAAGCTCATAGAAAGATTAATAAGATCTGAATAATGAAGAAGGTCGGCGAAATACTGATAATAATACTCCTCGTCTGTCCTTCTTTAAGATATCATTAATTCAACATTCTAAATTACCCGAAGAAGTAATTGGCGTTCTCATCATAGATTAGTTGTTGACTCCTCTGAAAGATTTAATGTAGATCTTAAATCTGATGTTCAGGCGTTCAGGATGTCTGGTCCTTAACAAGAGCTTGCACCTATCGTAGTCAGGTTGGTGCATAGACTTTCCTCCTGACCTCGCAAGGGAGTATCTTCTCTAAACGGCTGTTGCAGAGCTCTCCTTTCAACCTACAAACTCGGAAACAATCGGGGTGTGCAAAACCGGTACTGAAAATTTATATCTGCGTGGAGGTATATTAGAATATGACCATATCATGATTCAGTGTAATGACAGAGCTAGCCCAGATTGGTAATCATTCGTCCATTAGGGTTAGGTGTTTCATTTTTCAATAGACTCGAACCTAATCTCCAAGGGGATTGATCTGAAAAGTCAAGGCGGTCGGTGACGTGCTGGCCATTTTATTCATCGTGTTTCATTCTTGTCGATAGGGGGCTTAACTCAACATCGTAAATTACATGGGAACCGAGTTAGTGTTCTTCACCGTAAGTCAAATAATGGCGGGATGAAAAAGCAATCCGTTCTACGTGGATTAGAAACAGTAGTAATGATATTGCATTCTGAATGAGATATAACTTTACCTAAACTATGTTTGTATGATCATTGCAGACTTCTGAAGATCTTGAGAATAAACCAAGCAAATGATAGGTAGTAACAGAGAGTGCCAAGAAAGGACTCTCTTTGAATTAAAAAAATAAAAAGTAACAATGGTGATATTAAAGAAAATGGTGACGCCAAAATGTGACATAGAAATAGAAGGGCAAATTCTTAACCAAGTGGATAATTTTAAATACCTAGGGGCATTTATAACATCAGATGGAAGATGTACAACAGAGGTTAAGGGTATAATAGGGCAAGAAAAAGTCACATTTCAGAAAATGTAGAGTATCTTATGCAATATGTCTAAATGTAAGAAATAGAGTGCTGAAATGCTATATAGAACTAGTTTTGCTATATGGAAGTGAATCTTGGTATGTAAATGAACAAATTAAAAACAAATTAGAAACAAGAGAGATGTGGTTCCTGAGACGAATGTTGCAAATTCCTTGGACTGCCAGAGTAACTAACAACGACTGCCTGAAAGAGGCTAAGGAAACTAGAATATTATACAGTTTAGTCCAATTAAGTCGAAATCGGATAACTAGAATTTTGTTTAGATGACGTTATTGGCTTGGTCCCGGCCAAGATCCTTCTTTATCTTTGTATACAATTTCTGATAAGTCGAATTCGGTTAACTCGAATTTTCGGATTAGTCGAACATAAAAATGAATACCAACTATATAAATGTCCACGTTTAAGTCGAACTATTCATTACACCCCCCCCCCCCCCCCCCCCCCAAAAAAAAAAAAAAAAAAAAAAAATTTCGCGAAGAATGTGTATTTTTAGTCAGCCCGGAGAACAATTTCGACATATGTTGCTAAATGTCAACAATGGCTGCTAGTGGACGGAAGCTTAAAACTTTGACTTTAAAAAGAAAGATTGAGCTGTTGGAAGGGGTTGAACATAGTGGGACATTTCAGTGGAGCCATTACTTGCTAGATTGTATAAAGAGCTGAAGATTGATCCAGAGGAGTTTGTAAACATTGACAATGATGTTTCTACTAGTGCCACTCTTTCAAGCACTGATATTATAGGGCTATGTATGCCAGTCATTCAACCAACAGACCCTTCCAGCCCTGACTCTGATGATGAGGATGACTGTGGGCTGCAAAAACAACCTGTATCGCAGTCAGATATTTTGGCATCAATTGACAAAACTGACATTTACATGATGCAGAATGGATGTTCAGATGATGCAGTCTCACCATTTTGTGCCTTTAAACAGGCAATGGGAAGATAAATCACAGACTTTTTCTTTAATTAATTTGGAAATATTCAAAATTAAACATTTCAACATTTCTGATATTGTATTGCTATTTATTTGTTCACTACCTGTGTTTCCTAAATGGTACAATCATTTTATTCAATGCTACTGCATGGTACACATGTATTAGTATAAATTAGTGTAAATATGTGTGCAGTCTGGATAAGTAGAAATTCTGATAAGTAGAACAAATTCCTTCGGCCCCTGCGACTTCTACTTATCCAGACTCCACTGTATACAACAATAAGAAAGAGACAAACAGTTTTATTCGGTCATGTGATGAGAAGAGAGGCATTGGAGAACATCGGGACAACTGGAAAGATCAAGGGGAAGATAGGCAGAGGCAGACCAAGAGAAATGATGCTGGATGGATTGAGATGGTAGTATGGAGGGATTTCATCAATATAGTTGATCCAGAACGCCAAAGACCGAGATCTGTGGAGAGCCATGAACGCCTACGCTGCTGGCAGGGCACTTGATGATGATGATATGCTTTCCATCTTGCAAATGGCTACCTTAGCCATGGAGATTCTTGTTCTAATCTCTTCAAGGCATCTCCCGTCAGATGTTATGACTGTTCCGAGATAATTGTACTGATTCACTTGTTTAAGAATATTCCCATTTAATTGTGTATTACATTGTGGTATTTCCTGCTTCCTAGTGACGACCATAATCTGTGTTTTCTTACAATTTAATTCTAGCGCTGATTGTTCACAGTGTGCAATAACCGAATTTACTAAATGTTGCAGATCCTGCTCATTGTCTGCAATCAATACTGTATCATCCGCATATCTAATGTTATTGATGCCCCTTAATGATTATTCGTTTCGTATATTCTACATTTCTGAAAAAAGTATTTCAATTGTACAGGAGAAAAGACCTGGAGACCTTACACATACCTTTTGCACACCTCTTTTAGACTTTGACTGACCTACTTCATTATCAATCCTTATGGCAGCATGTTGTTTCCAGTATACTATATGCTTATTACAAGTCTAATGTTCTTCCCATCAATTTGTAGATCTGCAAGCATCTTTATCATGTTAACATGTCTTACTTTATCTAAAGCCATTATATAGTCAATAAAGCAAAGGTGTGGGTCTTTGTTTACTTATATAGAACGTTCAATTAATGTTCTAAGCATATTTACAGCATTTAATGTACCCTTGCCTTCTACAAACGCACATTGTTATTCTCCTATTTCAAATTGTAATTTACTTCCTAACTGTTTTGGTTGATAATTCTTAGCAAAATCTTCGTGATGTGGCTTATAATACTAATTGTTCGATGTTGACAGAGTAATAATAAACTACAAACATTCATTAATTGGTCTTTGCGCATAATAGAAGGACTACAATGGTATAATAAAATCACCAATGTGGAGTTCATGCAGAGAACGTAACCAATAGCAGAGAATCAGGAGATGAGAAAAATAAACGTTTCGCCCGATAAGGCTTACGATGAGAAGACCTGAGATCTATATAATGAGACAGTCATGTGTCTGGAATCCATAGAGTAAACGAAATAGAAATAGAAGAAAAACACGCGAAGAAGACAATTCGAGGCAGAAATGAATAATATGGGGAGACTATTGACGGAGCTTGAGTACATTGGTTGACGGCCAATTCCTCATTGGGGGACGAATCGCAACAGAAGAAGAAGGAACATTCTGGCTGATTGAACCAGAGTGAAATACATTACATATCTGAGACGTTTCTAGATAGTCACCTCCCCCGTCATCAGGCAATCATATATAGTTTACTTCATTGAATTGTTCCTACCCTGTCATCGAGGTCAGCGTGGACACGGGGTTTAATGCGCTTTACGTTGAACTTCTGGTGCACTGTCACCGGGTTAGTATGTTCAATCCACACACCGGTCAGTCAGCTGGACTTAACCCTGATTTCTCGTTTAGAAAGTAATGGCAAGTTACTTGCCTGGAAATTCAACCTGGGATTGGGGTTGATCGCAATGTCCTGCGACGGATAAGCAACATGTAATTTAATGCCCTGCAATGGATAAGCAACATGTAATTTAAAGTCCTGCAACGGATAATCAACATGTAATTTAACGGCATGCAACGGTTAAGCAACATGTAATTTAACGTTATGCAACGGATAAGCAACATGTAAATTTAACTTCATGCAAAGGATACACAACGTACTTTAACCCAGTCACTAGGCACGCATAGATAGTTTACTTGATTATTGATCTCTGGGTAACTCAAAATTCTCCAATAAACATATAATAATCAAAAGCCACTGACATTTCAGAATCACAGAATATATGCTTGTTTTTAACATTGCCGTGTAACCTTTGGAATCTTGTTGCTACCGATCAACACTTGTTATTACTTAGTCATCTAATATTTATGGGATAAGTGTTAGTATGTCTCAAGACAGCGACATCCTCTTCTCCTTTTGCCTGGTATCGCCCAATGGAACAAGAGCTCTAAAAAGTCACTTCAACCCCTGTAATAACCTGATGTTGATTGGTTGGATTTTGCAACTAAAGTTTTCAGTTTTCTACCACCTGAGATAGTCGGTCCCACGCCAACCCTCGCCTCTTACGACATGCATGATAGGCTACAATGGTACTATTCTTAGCTTCCCATATTGGCCCTAGGAACACATAGGCGACACAATGACATACACAGACTTAAATAATTCAGTGGCAAGGGATAATATATCGCTACATGTGACATTTCATTTTGACAGTAGGAAGATGTATCTTCATACTAGGGCCATCGTGTTGGTTGTTTTGTTTCGTGGTAACTTCTGCAATTTCGACGATCAGTGAACGGAAATGTACGTTATAATACATGATCATTTGATTGTTTACCACACTGGTTCAAACTTACTTTTTGTATGGCGCTGAATCAGTTACTCCTGCTCTGCTTATCATGCCCTGAAGATGGATACGGTGAAGAAGACTTAATTTCATTGACGCATTTGAAACTAACCCTAGCACCTATCGTTCGCTAGTTACGTGACATACCAGACACTTTAATCAAATCTGAAAATGTTTTATTAATCTCTCGCCGAAAATAATGTACGTATAGTAGCTGTATGGTAAATAATGAGGTACATCTATATCAATTAAAGTATATTCTCATGCCAACTATCTGCAACAATGAAGTCGCATAGTTTGTTCACGTTATGTGACTAGGGACAAGTGACAAGACTATTAACTCGGAAACAGCTACTCCACGTTTGTAGAGCTGTTAAAAGTTAACTGCATGTTATTTACAAGACGTTGCATTCAACCCCTATATTTATAGACTATTGTGATTTAATAAACAGTGTTTATGTTCAGTAGTTTGCCATTGCTTTCTGAACTGCCGACGCTTCAAACCATCGAAATCAAAGCAAGACAATCTGCTTTTAAATTGTCGGCGGCAGATATCAAGCCCTCCACTTGGTATGTTGGAGAGTTGTGGAACTGCGTTTCTTTAACCTCTTAACCACATAGGAAGAATATGTCGTATTCCGTGGAAACAAAAAATACAGTGGTTCTAGCAACAGAAGATCATGTCGTATTTCATGGACACAAACATAATCAAATACAGAGGTTCTAGAGACACTGGGAATGAAAAGAGAGCTGATAAAAGAAATAAAAAAGAGGCAAATGAAGTATTTAGGAGACGTTAAAAGACATAACACTCATATAAAAATCATACTAGAGGGTAAAGTTTAAGCCAAGCGAACAAGAGGTAGACAACGATACATGTGGGAATATAACATCACGAGATGGACTGTGATATATTACATTTTCACCAGCGTAACATGCGGTAAATAATTCCTAGCGACGGAAAAAGGTTGACACCGCCTCGTTCTCCACGGCAATAATCCGACTTTTTCATCGACCCATTGTGACGTCACCACCGGAACAGCAAAATCAAAATAAAAAGCCCATGCGGGATAGAAACTGTCTGTATTTGTGAACCAACCCACACACACACGACGCTGGAGAGATTCGACGAGGAAGGGAGTGATAGTCTCTTCAAAATCAACTTACCAAAGATTAGTATAAGTTAGATAGATAAGACAAACATCGCATTGGAAAAATCTGAAACCTGTCGCTGAAGTGTTGGAAGTCATCCCGTTTGGATGAGGTGAATATAATTTATTTAAATCTTAGATTAAGTGTGAGACCTTTTCCTAGATGAAGAGTTGGTAAGTTGACTTTTGTGAACACGTGTGGTGAGTTTTTAGAAGTTAATTTAACTGTTATAGTTATAGATAAACTATTCATTAAGGATACCCATAGTGAATTTATTTTCTCCCAAAGTAAACAACTGATTTAATGTATAAACAGTAATCCAAGTTGTACATTTATTTCTTAAGTAACTCACTCTACAATGATTGGAATAGTGAGTTCTTAAAGAATTTAATCTAGTACAAACTAAATAATATTATACTCAGTTATCATAGTCATAAGATAAACTGTACATTAGGAGAAAACTACAGTGGTTATTTTCTCCCAGCTAAGCAACTTAGTTAATGTATAAACATTAGACACATGTTGTAAATTTTATTTCTTAAGCAACTCAATCTACAATGAACTAGAGTAACTTAAGACTTAAGGAAACTATTGTAAATGTGTAAACACTGGTAAGTCAAACTAGTGTAATGTGTAATTAATCAGTAGATTTAATTGTGACATGAGCACATGGACAAACAAATAGTTTTCTTATAATTCATGAACCCATGAGAACCAGATTCTACAGGTATCATAATTTAGTGTGTTGAGTTAAGGCACCCATGCAGTGAGTCAAATGTATTTTCAATGTTGTAAACATATGGAATTAATGTTTGTGCTTCACCATAATAATACTTAGTCAACCGGCTTGTTAGAATGGTTAAGATTCCTAATGCCTGAAGGTTAATTGGATATATCACCTAAATTATATGTATTTTATGAGATCATGTGATAACTTCTGGATTTCATATTGCTAAATCCTGGGTGAATTTCATAAGTGTGTCTAATGATCACATGTCTATTTCATTGAAGAACATGCTTGTGTCATGTGTGGTTCATCATTGTTAAACAGATGTGAATGTATCATTTCATAAACCCCATCAGCATGCATGCTAAATATCCATGAAATAGTATAAGTTAGGTTGAAGGATGAGATTTAATTGTAATATAATTGTTATTGAACCTGAGAATTTATCAGGGATAAAGCACCTACATATGCATGATTGTCATCCATACAGATATGATTGTCTGATGAATGGGTGAGATCTCATTGTGATGTCAATGGTGTTAACATTTAAGGTTATCATTGGGAAATCACATAAGTACCCACTTTACATGACAGTATGAAGGATGTGTGATGAATGATTCCTATATGATCACCCATACCAATATGAACGTGTCTATGGACTGAGTGAAACGATCATCCATACATATGAATGATGTCTGAGAGAGTGAAGTGACCTCACATGCACAGATGGATATGTTGACTGATGCATGAGGAAATTGAGTGAGTGAGTGAAGTTACATGCTGAGAGAGAGAGAGAGGGAGTATAAGCCAACAGTCAATCTCATGATAGCCGGCAACTTTGATGTGGAATGCCATGCCTATCACCAGAGAAATGCTTCGGTGTAACCCATAAACTAAAAAATAATTTAGTACACTCCGGCGCATAACACCACTTTGTATAAAATATCATTCATATTCCTATCATCTAGTTTTGTGCGCTAAGCACGACACAAACCATATCATACATTGCGCATAGCACCAGCATCTGTGTTTGTAATTTAAGCAAAATCCCACTTCGTAGTTCATGTTAACACATATGGTCTAGTGTAATGATAATAATGTACTACAAAGATGATGATGATGACTGTAATTTAATGAAAATGATGTAACAATGATTATGATGATAATGTTAGAATAATGTAATGATTTCTAATGTCATAAGCATGATAATAATGATAATGATTGTAATGACAATGTAATAATTATGAAAATAATGATAATGATTGGAATTACAATGATTATAAAACCATGATGATGATGATGATAATAACAATATTACATCCATGAGAATGGAAGACATCTTCTCACTTGAAGCATTTAATGAAGAAGAATACACCTGAATGCTATACAAGAATAATACCAGAATGTACTTATCTTGTTTATAAGCAAATACTCATGGAAATGGGAACTGATTTTTAAAAGCCCTTAATGTATGAGACCCTTTTTCTTGAATAGAAAAAAGATGAACAAGAGAATTAACTAGGAACAGAATGGGATAGGAGACATAGTTGTAAATTCCAAATCAATCAAGGTATGACTTAACCGGTAGACCTGAGGACAGGCATAGGTGAAGATGAAACTGCACATCTGCTAGTTAAAACCTTGAACCCCTGATAGTGGAAGATTGGAGTTAGAGCAAACAACTATGTTGGTGATAACTAAATGAGAACACCATGAATATCTTTCTTCTATGTTTATTTTCTCTAAGAACAGGATTCATTTTATTGTTTTCACTGGTTATGTTCTTAGGCTTTTACATGTTAATTCTAATGTCATATTTATGATATTATTAGAATTATGTGATTGATGGAATTTCAGGTAGTGGTCTTATTCATGTCAATCCAGACCTGACTTGGTGAAGATTGAATGCAGCACCTGTTGAGTAAGCACATTGTTGAGTGACGCCCTTGATAGAGTAGCGCAGAACCTTATCTACCTGCAACCATTCCATTTGTCTCATAGGAGAGGTAATCTTTATTTAAACAATTACCCGCCAAACCAAAGGAAAACCAAGAGCCAACTTATGTTCTACTACGCCCTGGAACACTAATACTACAATTGATGATAGCCAGAGTGATTCCCAAAGCTGGAAGTGGAGAATCCTGATTGTAGACAGTTCTTTTTTTCAGATCATCCAGGCCAGTAAAAGATTAGCATTACATGCCACTGGGAAAAATATAACTGTTAATATCTACATTATAATTGGCACATCAATTCTGTATATTTACTATATATGTATATGTCCTTATTTTATGACAGGAAATTGTAATTTTGAATGCAAGTTATAAAATCCATATTTGTGTTTATTAAATCATAAAAACTGAGGTCATGTCATGTATTGATTGTATTTTACTTTTCATAGTCAAACTGTTTTAAACTACCCTAGATAGAATTAATTAGTTGGTAGAGGAGAGGCAAGGAACCACTTAATGGATATTTTGTGTATAAAAGGGAATACAATTTTGTCAGTTATTTCCAGAAGGTATTCCGTGGTTCTCTAAAACTCTATTTCTGGTCTCAACAATTGAGTCAGTACAGCTAAATTAATTAAACGGGCAGGATCACATTGGGAAGAAGGATTTTTCATCCTTTATCTCTTTGGGATTGAGCCATCCATCTCAACGTATCCGACATGGACGAACAGCAGTCTGATTGAATGTACAATAAAGGCAAGAGACAGACAGTGTTGGAGAACTATTGCAGCCAACCTTTGTTGTGGAGACGATACCTGCTTGATTGAAGCCACAGACATCTATTTTAGCTGAATATAAAGAACACATTTTATATATATATATATATATTTCAAATGAAAACCTTATTGTTTTGGGTGAATATATTCTGAATAATTATAGAACAAATGTATCGTTTTTCGATATAGTCACCACCCTATGTTCAATACAACTCCTCCAGCGTCAATAAGGTACTATTCCTGCAGAGAAATCGACTCACTAATCGGTGTGCCTGACCCGGTCGTGAGCAGTCTGTCATAGAAGTCACGCCGTTTTGAAACTTCCAACTCCACTCATACACTTGCTGGACTGACAGGCATGCATCACCATACTGAACCTTCATTTGCCAATGCATTTCTATAGGTTTCACCCCTTCACTTATTAAAAAAACGGATAACAGTACGCTGCTCCTCTTTGGTGCATGTCAGATGTGGGCCGGCCACATTAAACTATCCTTATGAAGTCACCGTGTTCGTCTGCACTGTAATGTCACGTGATTAACACTCTTGACAACCTTAACAACAATATTGACAGGTTACAAGACAATGGCATGGCAAATGTAATTGTCATCACACTTTTCAGGTTTTCATTTGAAACCCTCTTTTACTTGTATAAAGGGGCAGTTTGCATTGTAATTTAATTTCACAGTGGCTAAAGTGCAATCTGACTGAAACCATATGGTAAAGAATATTTCATCTTATTATTTTGATTATCTTTTAACAGTGTAATACTGACATAATTTCCTAACAAACTTGACCTTAAAATATGTCAACTTTGCGTACATCACAGTGGGATTAGACGCTCCTGTCAGACTAAAGCTACCCCAAATTCTAAACAATGTCCCCCATTTAGCTTGGAAAATTGAAAGCGTGAGATCGAATTCAGCGCTAGTGGGCAGCAGACTGTAAGGCATTTTCTTGTTAAATTGGGTCATCGTCTGCAGGTTCAGATACGTCCAGCCAATGTTTGATGTCTTTGATCAAGCAGAGCGGCGTCTTAAAAACATGTTCTGTCTGAACGACAATATTAATGTATGACAAATACATCTGCGACCCAGTGTGCTAGCAGGGGCCATACGAGAAGCAAAGAAATGTAACAGTTTATTCTACATACATGTCGTAAGGGGCGAATTAGAAGGGTTGGCGTATGACTAGTTATCTCAATCCGTGGAAAACTCTACATGCAAAATCTAACAGATCTTTTTTTAAAAAGTTTGCGAAGGGTTCAACATACGTAGATTTAGAGCCTATGCTCCCAGACAGGAGGAGAAGTGTATCAAAGATTTTTTTTAAAAATGTGGGGTGGGGGAGGGGGGTGTCTTAGAGGTACGGTAGTCGCCAGTAACTCGAGCAGACCAGTTGCGTGTTTTTATAGAACAAGCAACTCGAAAATATTATCCATCATTCCCTTCCCGTGATGTAAAGGCAGTGAAACTGACACCAAGCTTTTTCTGATGAAGGCGAAAGTCTAGAAAGACAAGTGAACACACTGTGTATATCAAAAGTCCCACGGCGAATAGACATGGAACATAAGTTTGTAGTCGAATTGGTCGCTGCCAAGTATAAGCGAACGAAACTCCAGATAGGATACTGATGCTATTCCTGGACAGGAGCTGAGGCAGGCTTGTTCATGGGACATGTTTTTCTGTCCTATCCAATGGTAATTTATGCTTGTCCCATCTCGTCGCATCCCATCCCTACACTATTCAGAACATCCCCATTTTTTCCCATGGGATTCCCATGGCCAAGCCTGCGAGCACAGCCCGACTGGATTTCAGCCTCGTTGGCTGTTTGGTTTGTTGGTTTGTGAATTCTTTGGAAGAGTCCAATGTACTGGCATGCAAGTCGCTTGAGCCCCATAAAGGGATGGCATGTATCGGAGCGAGGTTGATGTAGAGACGTTGTCCCGACCCGATACGAACGTACCATTTCCATGGTAAAATATGAATAAAATTTGGAGGAACTGCGGTAAAGCTGTGGATATGTAAACAATATAAATTAACACAAAGTAATGCAGATGTACAGAACCGATATACGAAATATACAGGGCGTTGCGGGGATTAGCCTTCATCAGCTAACAAATACATACACAAAACACAACATATAATCACGGAGAAGACCCTCCGGTGACCACATTAAGGAGATAAATGTAAACCCCAGATGACAACATACAGAGATTAACAGAAGAAGATAGTACACTTAGTTGCCATTATAAACATAGTAAAATATGAATAAAATTTGGTGGAACTGCGGTAAAGCTGTGGAAATGTAAACAATATAAAATAACACAAAGTAATGCAGCTTTACAAAACAGAATTACGAAACATACACGGCGGTTGCGGCGACTAGCCTTCATCAGTAAATAAATACAACTGTTGCAGACGACTGGCAAGAGAAGGTCCACCAGAGAGACGAATGGAGACGGATTGTATTTGCAGCAAAGAACCTCAATGGCTCGGAACGCTGAAGAAGAAGAAGAAGTTGCAGAGCTATGCTTAACACCTCTAATCTCAGATAGCAGCGTAGTGTGTAATTCAGGTACTGGCAATTCACAACTGCTGCAAGACATGTTAGGATGTAGCAAAACGGCACAGCACACGCGAACTGTCTGGTTGAGACCTAGGCACGGATTTTGGTTTTCATTTTCAAACACAACAGCGTTTAAAAGGCAAGACGAACAACTTCATTGCATCGAGTTTGATCCCATATGGCTTGGTCTCTTTCCACAGGTCGCCCTGCGGAAAGCGTCGGACAAAGCACGAACTCCGTAACTCCAGCGACGACTCTGCAGGAGTCTCCGAGAAAATTGTACGTAGACCGGAATCGAACCCACAACAATCGGAGACCGACGTAGGCAGGGTAACTACTAAGCCACCATTGTCACAAAATTCCAACCCAATGCTCAGAGAGACGTCAGGATCCAAATGATGATTCAATAACATTGAGTTTTCATGCGTTGGTCGTGACACCCACACGCTCCAGGGCTCGATTACAGCGTGATTTGAATTTTGATATATGTGAAAACAGGAGCCAGTGTAGTGGTTTTATTGCTAGATTCGTCTACCATCCGAACAGTCCTACTTTAAAATCCACACATGGTATACTTAATAAACATAACTCAGGGGTCGACACAATTTCTGTCACTAGGTTTCGGAGGTATGACAGCGTTATTGATCACATGACCTCCTGAATGTCATTCAGTAAAGAAAATATGAACTTAACACACCACATTCCCTGGGGATCGCTGTATAACCAGAGCTAGAATGCCTGCCTGATGGCCCTAGTCGTGTGCTATAACCAGGGCTAGCATGTCTGCCTGACGGCCTTGGTCGTGTGATAGAACCACCCTCACGGAGGGCATTTCAATTTAAAATGATCTAGGTTTCCCTGCCGATCCAGCCTAAAACAGGCATCAGGACATGTTCTGGAAAGTAAAGGCAACCGGTGTAGTATTGACCACATTACCCGTCGAGTGCCGATCACACTTTAAATTATGGGACTTGTACCATGTACCCAATACGTCACACAGTGTAGAAGAGGATATTATACATTTATGTAACTGATTATCATATAACCTGTAAGCCTCAAAGCGCAGATGAGGGTCCTGTACATTTACATTGCAACTATCATATAGCTTGTAAGCCTCAAAGCGCAGATGAGGGTCCTATACTTTACATTGCAACTATCATATAGCTTGTAAGCCTCAAAGCGCAGATGAGGGTCCTGTACATTTACATTGCAACTATATATAACTAGTATGTCTCAAAGCATACAAGAGGTCCTATACATTTACACTGCAACTATCATATAACCAGTACGCCTCAAAGCGAAAAAGAGGATCCCATACATATATACAGATAGAAGATGATTGTTTAAATTGAAATGCGCTCCCAGGACAACCAGCTTGACATGAATCCCCCCCCCCCCTCCCCCCCCCTCCCAAAAAAAAGAGTCTTATGAAGTAAAAGCAACCTGAGTGGTATAGATCACATTATCCACACCTAGTGCCAATTGATCTTCACAAATATGGGTCGAGCAACATATGCCGGATGCGCGTTAAGGCAAGTTAAATGATCATTCACTTACTTTTGAATTACGCCCGGGTGAGTACACCCAGACGAGTCATGTGTAGCGCGATTACCACATGATGCCTATCCAGTTGGAACTGTACATATTTGAAAGTGTCTTCAAAGAGAAGACACCTGATTCTTTCATGCGGATGAAAGAAATGTCTGCAGACGAGTGTATATTAGGAAGTGATACCGGTTACACGGATATTGTCTATCTCATGCCTTATTAGAAACTAGAAAATCGAACTGTGCGTTTTCCTTTTTGCCAGACTCTATCGATTTTGTCATTGGTTATCGGTTGGGGCATTTCAATAAGAAGCGTTCGGTCAGTAATTTCCTTTTGCCCGCCTATTCAGCCAGTCTTATTTGTATGTGTGCTGTCTACACCCACGGGCATAAAGAAGAAAGAAAATATGTTAAAGGAAAAATATAAATACGATAATGTAAGCTATTTCATCTGTTCCGGTAGCCGCATATGTTCACGAGATGACCTATGGTATATAGGTCAGACAAAGTACAGATAAGAGGGGTCGCAGCCACAATCCAGGTCGATCAGCAGGAATATAAATTGGACCAAATGTCCAGGAGCTGGAAAGTCAAGGAAAATGAAACTGTAAATGAGAAATGTCATCTGGTTATATCTTGTTTTCTTCAGTGGGCCTGATCCTTCGAATATTTTCACAAATAGGCGTACAATATGGCTGCGTTATCATCAACTAAGGGGAGTTGTGGTGGCCACTGATTAGCAGCTTGGCTGTGTGTCCGACGGTCATCCAGTAGCTGGCAAGTCGAGGAATTTGAAACTGTAAATGAGAAATACTCGCCGTGTAAATCCCATCAGTGGTATGATATGGGCGCTTTATAATAGACTAAGAGGGGCCGCGTAAGAGCAGTGTCTGGCTCGGTTGCCTGCTGGAACCCCCCCCCCCCCCTCCCCCTCCCCCCGGTCGATGCAGTTTGAACAGGTACTAGAAATTGTTTTGGGAAGGAAAGGTATGTACTGACCACATAAATTACCGATTTTTTATCGGTCTATAAACATACGTGGCTACCACTATATGCCTTATAAACCTGAAGTATTCGTATGCCACTGTGATATATTTCGTAGTCACTTTGCATCTTCCGAACTTCGTCACACTGACCCATAATGAACACCATAGAGGAGAGGTTTTTATCAGCCATTTCAAACAGAGTAAGAATGAGTGGGTGATTTGAAAGAACGAAATATGATTGGCTAGAGCAAGGCCTGAGATTCCCGCCAGACCCCTGTGCATAATTGGCGATGAAAAGAAATCAGTCCACACAAAAAACTATCAAGACGACCACCAGCAATTTCTTGTGGGAACTGTAGAGGCTGGTGTTTTGTCCCCCCCCCCCCCCCCCCGCCTTTTCCCTCCAGGAAAGCTTGACCATGAATATGTGCTAAGACAATTCACGAGGTTAAAGTAATAAGGTGTTTAAGTATAATAGTGTCAATGTGATATTTAGGATGCTAATAAATGCTCAAAATCATGGCTCTTGTTTGAGAGGGAAATGTTTCCAAGCGCCATGTTTGTCGAATCGCTGCACCTACCATATTAAAATCTTTCTGCTGGACATTCTATCGCCAACTGCTGCAGATTGCTAACGCATCTTAAATGCATCTATTTATCAAAACTTTTCTCTAGGCAATGGAAATGCACTTTTTAAAATGCACATTCTAGACTGCAGAGAAAATGTTGCTAAGAGTCTATCTCTTAAAACCCTTGTACATAGACTCACACTTTTCTGAATGTATATTATTTGATACTTCTGTTCATATTTATCATGAATATGCTTTGTGAATTCGCCATGTTCTTGTCATGAGAATTAATGCTCAGTAATAAGAAAAGATATTTGCACCATATACCCAAATGTTTGCCAGACTTGTACGCTCCACCAGCGTCACACAAATGTTGTTGATGACTGGGTCATTATTACGTACATTGGCCTGCCAACTGTGTTCTGAAAAATGGAGCTAAAGCAGCCCAATTATGAATTGTGTGCACGACAGTTGCTTGCAACAGTGGGGAGATATGTTCAAACGTCTCAAACCCTTTTGCTCAGAGGAGAAAGCTGGGAGGGACAATCTGCATTTGTTATCGAACCAGTGTATATGCTGAATGCATATCTATCTAAAGGCTCTAGCATAATTTCATGAAATACTTAAATATGTTTTCATTTGTATATTAAATGTTGGTTCATGATCATTACTTTTGTTGGTGGAGGAAAGGTTATAATTTTCCCCCTAATACGAAAAGGCAAAGGTACTAATAATGATGATGGAGGGCACTTGAGAACTAAATCTAACTCCAGAGGAATGAAGGCTGGTCATGCCTTAGAGACATAGGATGAGGAGAGGTTATAATGACGGACTTTATCTCAACCTGTCTGTGTCCTGGCCTGCCTGCCATATATATTGTATCTTCGATGATCCATGAGTTACAAACATGTTTTCGCAACAAATGTTACTCCATTTGAACCTAATGTTTTGTTCTCATTATGACTTGCACTTCCACCGTTGATTGCGATTACATTTTATGTTGTAATTCTGGTTTTTGAGAGATTTCTTGAAGAATGTTCTGTTCACACAGTGATGGTTTTGTGATGACAGTATATGTTCTGTTCATCCAGTAATTGTTCTGTGAGGACAGTGTATGTTTTGTTCACACAGTGACTGGACTGTTCTGTGATGATTGTGTATGTTGTGTTCATACACTGGATGTCTTGTGCTACCTGTATATGTTCAGTTCACACATTATAGGTTTAAGTGTATACATCACATAAGAATAGACTATATGAGACTCCATGAGGGCGGGCAAATTCACACTAGTCTCTTATCTCATTCATAGAGGAGGGCATCTTCATTAGAGATAGTGGTAAAAGACCGTGGTCTCTACATCTTCCAAAGAATCCTATATTTACAAAATTCGTGTAAGATACCTGCTTTATCGTTAGTTATCTTCACGTGGGGGACAACGAGCCGAATTCCAGGCTTCCTAAAGAAGGCTATAGAAGATAGGTCCCATCCCAACTGGGATACCCTTATGCGGTCAGATAATACGTTGTATTTACACAAAGAACACATTTCGCTGTGTGGTCAGATGAAACGTTGCACATACAACGAACACATTTCACTGTGCGGTCAGATACAACGTTGTACTTACACAACGAACACATTTCGCTGTGCGGTCAGATGAAATGTTGTACATACACAACAAACACATTTCGCTGTGCGGTAAGATAATACGCTGTACTTACACAACGAACACATTTCGCTGTGCGGTCAAATGATACGTTGTGTTGTGTTGTTTGTCCATCAAGAATGATGATGACCATTCATTTCATCCAGTGGGGTTGAAAGTATGGAGCCGTGAGTTCTAAGATGGCTGATAAGGCCTATTTTGGCTCGAAATGTTCTTTGACAATGTGGACAAAGAATGCTTGACGTTTCTGGAGGAGGATTTTCTGCAGTGGTTTTTCTGTTCTGTCTTCTCTTCACAGCTCTTGCAGTCCTGGTTGCCTCACAAGTGACTGCACCCTAATATATGATGTTGGATGAAGAATGACTTGCGCGATGAATTGGATTAAAGTGAGGAAGAGTTGCGCATTTCGTCGACCTCACTCTCTCGCCTGAGTCCATCTGAATCCAGTGGCAGGAGAAGTCAAGACGACTGGAGACGAATACAGGTGCAGTGGATAACCAGGGCGCTCTACGTGCCTTACCGTGCTCATTACGGTCCACAACGCTTTGCAGGTAAACGCCGTCTTGCCCGTTGAATCAGGAATGATTTCTTCCGCGCAGTCTGCCGGATCCTGTCTTCACATGCTGGGTAGGCATATCCTACTTCACCGCTTGGTTTGACACTAAATCGGCTACCCGCGCCTGGTTTAGCCAGCCTCTCACAGCTGTTGCCCGGGGGGTGGCCGCTGTCGCATGCTGACAGCTACTAGGAGCAAATAACGTATTATAATAGATACGTTGTACTTACACAACGAACACATTTCCCTGTGCGGTCAGATGATACGTTGTACATACACAACAAACACATTTCCCTGTGCGGTCAGATGATACGTTGTACTTACACAACGAACACATTTCCCTGTGCGGTCAGATGATACGTTGTACTTACACAACGAACACATTTCGCTGTGCCGTCAGATAATACCTTATACATACACAACTAATACATTTATCTGTGCGGTCAGATAATACGTTGTACACACACAAAGAACACATCACACTGTGCTGTCAGATAGCAACGTACAGTTTCTGATTATCCCTCGATCATATGTACTACTTCCATGACCTAATTACTGCTTTAGATAAAATTGATAATCGACTTTCCTAGAGACAGTGGAGATTAAAGACAGCGACCATTACTCTCTGAGAGATTGCCAGCTATAGAATTAGCAGACGGGACAGACTCAAACCACTTGTATTTACATTTCCGCACAACTTGGCATCGATAATAAACAGCTGCCGTTATCTTGAGTCTAGAGTGACGATAGTGCAATGACTAGTGTGTTCGCCTTCCGGCTCGGTGGTCATGCGTTCAAATACCATACTAGAAATCTTTACGGTGAGAACATGGCTTTGGTGTCGACTTTAATGCCATTGCACTGTCCGTTTTTCAGAAGATTCCTGGGAGTCGCCACTGGAGCTACGAAGTTCGTGCTTTGTGCGGCACTTTCGGCGGGTTGTCCTGCGGAAAGAGACCAAACCATATGGGATAAAACCTGGATCAATGAAGTCTGTCTGGTGACTGCCGTTTCCATCGACGATGAACTGTATTTTTCATGGAGGTCTTTTGTGTTGGCATTCTGTAGGCGGCATTACGCACAGTGTACCTGTGCGGGCTGTTGGCTTGCCAATACTCCTGTCTATTCCATTGTTCACATTGGGCAGTGAGGAGCATTTTGTGTGGTATTCACTGGCACAGGTACGGAGCAATATGGGGACCACCCGTTGCCGTGATGTTGGAACCACGACGAACTAACTAACTAACTAACCAACCAACCAACCAACCAACCAACCAACCAACCAACCAACCAACCAACTACCCACACACCCACCCAGCCAACTAACTAACTAACTAACTAACTAACTAACTAACTAACTAACTAACTAACTAATTAACTAACTAACTAACTAACTAACTAACTATAACTAACTAACTAACTGTCCTTGCTGTGCCTATGTGTGTCGGGTAGGAAACCCTTTTCAATAGGGTTCCTTAATGGCCGTCTATAAATGGCGGAGTAACCGTTTGGCGACGCGCCCCCCCCCCCCCCCCCCACCTGATAATGTGAATCTGTATAAGCTGGTGGCGAAAGGAGCTTGAGAGAAGCGGACAGACACTTATTGATTATGGTCTCAAGTTTCGCTACGGTAGGTAGAGAATCTCTTTATAGAGACAGCGACTATGGCCACCGACCAGTATGGTTATTTTCAAGAAGGAAAATAATAGAAGGCTAATTCTATACTAATTCTCTAGTGGCGTCTATTAGATGCGGAAATAATTATTCGTCACCCATAGAGATAAAAACAGGAGTACGTCAGGGATGTGTGTTGTCCCCAAGGCTGCTCAATCTATACACAAAAATAATTTGTAAACAAGTCAAACTGATGGACTTAACATCAATGGAAGAATCATAAATAAGCTTAGTTATGCTGACGATACCGTGTTACTAGCAGAAAGCGAGCAAGAGATACAAAATCTAGTAGAACAAGTAAATAGGCTTAGTGCAGAATGTGGCTTAGATATTAACATCCAATAAACGAAAACTGTGATAATTATACAGCTAAAGTATTCAAAGTTTTTGACATTTACCATTTCTTCATTATTGTATCATAATATGGGTTACATGCCCGGGAGGAGAGGAAGAAGAAGGTCAAAGAAAAGATAGGAGCAGGATTTGACAGCTGATCCCCAGATTGGTTTATCGGACGCGGAACATCTAGCTTATGACCGAAAAGTTTTCCGGAATGTTGTTACGGAAGCGATGTTCTGCAAAGGACATGAACTTGGAATGACTTAATTAATTAATTAATTAATGTTTGCTTGACTTGTGTACACACTATAGTGCATAAAATCAATGCACAATAATTGATCAGTGCGTGTTGGTCCCTTATACACGTTTCAGCGCGCAGTGGGCATAATGTTGATAGACACATTTTTATTAAAAAATCAGCACTCGTGTGTGATGTCGTGGCTCTCGGTGCGTTTACTGCGCGTCAAATGTGCCTCTAGATGATGTTGGATAAAACAAGGAAAATTGTAATATGTTAGTCGCTTGAAACGTCATGAAAGTTTGTAGAGAACAATCATAAAGGGGTATATGCCTGGGAAGAGAGGAAGAGGAAGACCAAAGAGAAGATGGGTGCAGGATGTGGCGGATGATCTCCAGATGGGTGTATCGGACGCGGGACATCTTGCTTATGATCGAGATGTTTTCCAGACGATTGTTATGGGAGCAAGGTTCTACAAAGGACATGCTACTGAATTAATGAATGAATGAATGAATGAATGATTGAATGATGTTGGTCGGCTCCGATGTTGGGGAAGTTAGTAATTATTGGTAACCTGAGTTCGACCAAGGTCAAGCAGAATATCTAATTCAGTTAAATCGACGCATTTCTTTCTGTAATTACCTCTTGTTTTTTTTTCTTGATGCCCTAGAGCAGTGGTTCCCAAGCTTTTCAAGCAGAGGGCTATGTCTATTATTTTCGGTAGTTAAGCGGGCCACAACGTTATAAAATTATTACAAGTCGTGCTATATAATTCTTACCTTTCTTAACTTTCGTCAACAAAATTCTAAAACTTTAAAGTCAGTCAGTGTCAATACTACACTGCAGTCATTTTTTGGTTTAAAATCAAAAGTTCATTTAACAATAAATTTTTAATCTGTTTCGAACATCGCTATTATTCTAATTAATTTATAATTGTAACTGTTCTTCAAAACAAGTTACTTAAGTTCAGATGCCAGTTTATCAATGTCTGGGCACAAATCTGTCGTGACCAAAGTCATAAGCGCAGCTAGGTTACTGTCGGTGAGTGGAACGCTGCTTGTTTTTTTTTGGTAATTGCGGAAAATGACTACTCGTATCTGTAAGTCGATCCAAAACGACAAATGTATCTCTGGGTGAATGAACGCAAGTGTTCAAATTGTTCGACAGGCAATAGTCGCCAGAATGAAATCATATGATCAGCTGAAGGTGAAGCAGCCAGCTCCAGAAATTTACATATCATTGCAGAATTGCATTTCAAATCAATTACTTCGTGCTGAAGGTTTTGCTGTAATTGACAGAGTTTGGCATTAGGGAATACGAACTGATTTATGAAGAGGGCAACTGCTACTATGCTTGTATCCTATAATTTCTATAAGAATGCTCTTCTCTTCCAATCGCGCTCGTTGTCTATGCAATAACAAAACATTGTAGCAGTTCAACGGGAGACATAACTTAAACGCTGGCAATCCACGTCCAAATAAATTTTAATCATGTTGCTCGGTCGGACAGGTTCGACAAATGATTATATGACTATTCCCATATTGCTGGGAGGATTGGCCAAACATATAATAATAATTTATGTAGAAATATATTATTTCGACTGCCGAATCCGATGCTAACCTATTTCATAACTAACTGACAATGAACTTGCCTGTGGGCCATCGTTCTGTATCTACATTACGTTTATCTGTGTTCTGTTGATCTATGTCTGGTGTGACGCCATGACTTTTAATTGCTGATCGCTCGGCCAGTTATGATGCGCTCAATTCTTCTCATTTCTCCTGCGCCCTGCGTTCATTCCCGATTGTTCCTTGCCATTCAAACTGTGCCCTTATTTTCTGACGTTGCGGGAGTCTCATATAGCAACTTCAATTAACTATCGTTGTTGAAAGTTCGGTGTTACAATCAGAACCGCCCGTCTTCAAGAAGTTGTCAAACTTTACTGCCCATGGTAACCGTAGTCCGTGTGACGTCATCTAGTAACCTTTGTATTCATGCGCCTCACGGTGATTCTTTTTATTTGTCTGCCACAATTTTTGTATCCGATTATAAATCATTCTAATCAATGACTTTTGCCTCCGACGCTACATAGCAGCAACATTATCCTCCTCTATTGTGAACTCTTGAAATCGCGACTGAAAGATATCCAGAAGGCTTTCAACTATTACTTTGTACTGTAACAAGTCACATTTCTGTTCCACCACAAGCGTGTTCAGAGTTGGAAACGCCTCTAAAGTCCCTTCAGTCAGCTGTACGATAAACAGTCGTTGTCTTATTTTAAATGAAAAAATGCCATCGCACAAATTTGCGAATAGTTGTTGTTTTTTTCGGTTTTTTTTTCTGGATCCTCGCATTTAAAGAGTTTACATGAGACGTGAAGTCCACCAAAAATGTCAGATCATTAAGCCAGTCTTCGTTCATCAGACATTCCCGGTCTGTAGGAAACAGAAACAGATAGACACTATTTTTCAGTGCACAGAAACGTGACATAACTTTCCCTTTAGATAGCCACCTGGCATCACAGTGTAACAGTGGGTCACAGTACTCCTCGCTCAGGTCTGATAGAAACTGTCTGAACTCACGCCTGTTCAGCGCCTTACTTCGAATTTTGTTCACACATCTCAGAACAACATCCATGACATGTTCAGATTTAATGTATTTCCACACAGAGCTTCTTGGTGAAGGATACAATGATATTTTAATATAATGCGGCCAAGAAACTGTTCCAATAATGCTAGGCATCCAGAAAGTTTCTCGGTCAAAGCAATAGCACCGCCGGTGCATACACTGTCCAGTTTGGTTCATCCTATGTTGCTTTCACAATACTACCGACTCTCCTAAACAGTTGTAACAGACGACACCATGGCTCTTTGCGCACTCTGACTGGTCGACAAGACTGGGATATGGGGACTTCATAACTTTTTGTTGCGAACTGAACAGGCGCATTCGATAATATCTGCGCAAAACAACCACGAGCAGAGTAAATTATCGCACGCTGACTGGGCTCTCCGAGTGCATTTTTGAAATTATTAAAATATATTATATTAAATAACAAGGCCTCGCGTGGCACTTTCTGAGAGCTGGCGGGCTACAAGTGGCCCGCGGGCCGTGGTTTGGGAACCTCTGCCCTAGAGTATGGAAGTCTTCACTGTCTTTTATAGTCTACATAGACACACACACGCACGCACGCACCCACTGGCAGACTGACAGACAGACAGACAGACACACACACACACACACACACACACACACGTGCGCAATGTATAGATTATCCTCTCCAGAGGAGTGCGATGTTTCTCTGAGGACAATCAGCTCTGACATTTGACGGTGGTAGGCGAGTATTCACCTTCTGTACTAATCAATGATCTTCTTATATACTATATACCCACCCACCCACCCACCCACACACACACACACACACACACACACACACAAACACACACACACACACACAATCTATAGATTGTCCACCCAAGAGCAGCGCTATATTTCTCTGAGGACAATCGGCTCCGACTTTCGACGGTGGTACACGATTATTAACCTTCTGTAATAATCAATGACCATATTATATACTATATACCTACCTACCTACACACGCACACATACGCGCGCGCACACACACACACACACACACACACACACACACAATCTATTGATTGCCAAATGAGGACAATCGGCTCCGACATCCGAATGTGGTACTCGATTATTAACAATCTGTAATAATCAATGACCATCTTATACACTATTAGTTAGTCGAAAGATCATCCTCATTGCACATCGAACCATTCAGTCCATAAGTGCTCGAATCCCCTCCTCAGCAAATCCCGGAGCGTGTAGCGTCTAACGACACCAGTTCTGTGCTGGTTTATCAATCTTCTTTGGCATCCTGCGTAGTGATCTTGTTTGGCCACATCTCTTTTAATTTGCTGTTCTCGCAGTCTGGCCATGGTTGTCGATTCACAGTCATCACTTGGTTCACACAAAAGTCTCACTTCTCATAGAGCATTCAGAATGTCAGCCTGGTCCATGGCGCCTCCGTCCTCCACCGTAGCCTCACCTGCAAGCTTGTCAGCCCGCTCATTTCCTTGTACTCCCGCATGCCCTGGCACGAAGATGAAACTAATCTTTGCCAGCCGAGACCGCTCCAGAGGCAGCAACCATTCTCTTCTCATCGACCCCTCCTCTATCCTCTTGATCATGTTCATTGAGTCGCTAAGGAAACATGCCCTAGTGAATGTTTGTGTCTCGAGCCATGTTATTGCTTTACTTACTGCCATGACTTCCATAGTCAGGCTACTTGTGGTTTCAGTGAAAGCACCAGAGTCCTCCTTCACAATTCTCCCTCCGGCCCGAGCTGTAAAGGCCCATGAGCTTCTCACATGTCGGACTACCGACCCATCTGTGTAGATGACCGCGTCACCGTCTAGCGAATTCTCGAAAATCAATGCTTGTACTTCAGCCTCCACAGCAGCCGGATTTTCTTGTCTGCATTTCCTATCTAGTTGGATGCAAACTGAAAAGGATGTGCAGAAATCTATTGGCACTTGTACCCACTCCTCGCCAGGTTCTGAGTCCTCAAGTGAACACACCTGTTGAAGAATGTCTTCGGCTTGACCCATCCACGACCGTCCTCTTTTTAACTTGCTGCCCTTCACCTTCATAATTTCACTAAACAGTGGATGTTGTGTGTTTGCGTTCACTCTGAGGTAGGCGCGTGATCTGCAAACTTGTATTCTCTCTTCAATGGTTGGAAGATCAAGAAGGTAGCGCATCGCCCTGCATGCTGTATCTCTTGTACATCCAAGAAAAATGCGCATAGCTTCATTCTGTATCCTTTCCATCCTTTCTATCTGCTTACGGCTTAGAGTCAGGATTGCCATTGCATACTCAAAAACAGACATGACCAGTCCCTTGTAGAGAAGACATTGATGGCGCTGCCTACAGTTTGCTGCCGCCATCACCCGCATCGCAGCCAAACCCCGCTTGGCCTTTGTTATCACCTGGTCTATGTGTTCATTATAAGGAAGGCTTCGATCAAACCGTATCCCCAGGTAATTCATTGCCTGCGTTCTTTCCACCGTCTCTGAACACAGCTTTACAGGTGTTGTTGGAGTGTTGACAATATGATTATTCAACGAGAACCAAGTCACTGTTGCCTTTGTTGGGTTGAACATTGCCCCAGCTTCATCACACCAAGTACTTATGCGATTGAGTTCGGTTTGTAGTTCCATAGCAACCTGCTCTCTATCCTTACCCTGACGATACACTAAAACATCATCGGCATATGACAATGTGCTGCCAGGTCCAGTGATCTGCTCACTGGTGATTCTCACTGTGTAGGCGTTGAACAGTACCGGAGATAATGGTGATCCCTGTGGTAGCCAGGATATATTGTTGTTGGTTCCGAAATCCAACTGCCACATCTAAAAACTACTTTCCGTTGGAAGAGGGCTGCAGCGATCCACCTAAGGAGGAATGGACTTACTTTGAGTTCAAGAAGCCGAAGCATTAAAATATCCAATGGTACTCTGTTGTACGCGTACTCAAGATCAATCTCTGTAGCAAAGGTTTCAATGCCCGAGTGGAAACCTTCATAGACATCATAGGCAAAAACTGCTGCATTGGTCTAAGTTTCTCTTTTTGCACGGTACCCACCCAGGTTCGGTGGGAAAACACCTTGCCTCTCTAGCTGGCTTGAGCAAGCTTCGTGCAGATTGGCTTGCTTTGCTTCGGAAGTCACGGGTGACAAGCATCGTCTGAATCTTTTCTCCGGGGCATGCTGCAATGTCCTCTAAAAGGATATGCGAAAAAAAGCACCTCAATGTTAAAAAATCTAGGCCATGGCCACAGAGCAGTATCTTATACACTATATACCCCCCCCCCACACACACACACACACGCACGCACGTACGCACACACACACACAAAATCTATAAATTGTCCACCCAAGACCAGTGCGATGTTTCTCTGAGGTCAATCGGCTCCGACATTCGACTGTGGTAGGCGTGCTGGTACCTTCTGTACTAATTAACTACCATGGCCTAGATTTTTTAACATTGAGGTGCTTTTTATCGCATATCCTTTTAGAGGACATTGCAACATGCCCCGGAGAAAATATCCAGACGATGCTTGTCACCCGTGACTTCCGAAGCGAGGCAAGCCACTCTGCACGAAGCTTGCCTGTCCTCACCCTACTCAGCATGCTTTCTAAGTCAGTTACAATCATCGAACCATCTGTGTATATAATCACATAACTGTCGCATGATTGCGCACTCCGTCCTGTTCACTTCTGCACAACTCAACTTCAAAACACACTTCTCACTAAAGGTTCGCACCAGGGAGCATCGGAATGCTAGGAATGTGGCATCAGAACTAAGAATAGAACTGGCACCAGTGATGGACAGGTCATGTGGTGGAGGCCTGCTCTATTCATTGGGTGGCCTACAAGAATCGCGTCGCCCGCGAAATGTTTTGGGTCCAGCGACGCTAACTTTCAGCACATGCAGATCGACCATCAAAGCATTCAGATGTGGTTTAGGTCTCTGTATGTCCCTCAGCCTGATTCAGAAGGAATGCTCCAGACTAAGTTATTCCTGAGTTTGTTTATTTCTGAGTCAGGTAAAGCTTTAAGTATGAGTGTGTGTGTGTGTAAGTTCCGGCACGAATATATATATATTCTTCTATCAGAAGATAGCCGCCAACTTTCACCCGACCCCAAAATGGCTACTCTCTGCCAGCACTGATGTAGATATATGACGCCCTTTATCTTTCGTTTTCCAGAAGAGTTGCTGTACAATCACTATGTCTTAAGCTGTGAAAAGAGGCACTTAAGCCCATACTGCTATTCCTAAACTACTGGCTGTCTGACTGCGTTCAGAGCAGGTTAGTACATGATAAACTAAGATCTGTGTGCTCTATGTGTCGCCTTAGTTGCAATCCACAGCGAACAGCCAACACACGCGAATGGGAGAAGGAGGAATGAAAGACTTTACCTCTTATCTTATATGTTCGTGGCGTGAAGACAGAATGTGTGTGTAACTGTTTAGCCTCCATGACTGGTCCAGCATTTATACTGCTATGATTTATTCGAACAAGCATTTAGCACTCTGACGAATCACAGTCCAGCTAACAGCCCAACACCAGCCCTCAAGTGAACGAATAAAGGAAGGGGGGTGTCAGAATGAGAGAATGAGTACAATGTGTGTCTCATCTTTCTTTCACTCTGTATATATATATATATATATATATATATATATATATATATATATATATATATATATATGTGTGTGTGTGTGTGTGTGTGTGTGTGTGTGTGTGTTATTGAATGAGAGGCAGTGTAAATCCTCATAAGGAACATTTCACATAGACCTCCATATTCATACCAATTATATGTAATTATATTAACTTTGGAGTGAAAATAATTAATGTATGTTTCCTTACATTATTACTTTGATGCAACATGTGGAATGTAGTTTATTAAACCATCACCCTGTTTGACCGAGTAAGTAAAGGACACAATATGCTTTCATGCATAAGCACTTCTAAACTGTCAAGGGGAAATCTCACCCCAGTGTCAGAAGAAGTAAGTAAAGGAAATGACAGAAGAGGTGAGAGGGTATAAACAGGAAAGTATCCAGGCAGACTAAAACTATGGTGGCAGCATTGAGTTTGAGTTAATATGTATGAGATGAACAATCATCCTGTTCTGTTCCATTACTATGTAGGGATCAGATATGCTGGGTACATCTCATCATTTACTATCCATCATTCTTTTCTAGCCTTGTCAGTCACTGTGTCTGTGTCCTCTGTGAGAACATCAGCCAACAGGCCACTATGTACAAGTGCAGTAAAAGAAAGCTTGCTCAATATAATTGCTGATGTCTAATGCCAGTACAAGGAGAGACACTGTAGCTCTTGACTTGTAGGTACTTCCTGAATCTGCTACCTTCTGTAACTCATGTCTGTAAACCCTTTTCATTCTTGTCCACTGGAGAATCATCATCCTTTGGCTAGATATAAATGTGTTCACCATGTTTATCCACCTCAGGTGAGGATGACGGTGTTCGCAGATTGTCATGATCCAGAGTTGCAGATCATTGTCCAATAATGTACCATGGGACTGCAAATCATGAGCTGTTCAGTAAGAATTAGGTGCACAGGAGATCTGTTGTCAGGAGTTGATCTGATCAAAAGAGTCTCCATTGAACTGTGCCCAAAACCGATCTTTGCTTCATGGAAAAGTGACATAATCTGAATTGCAGAGACTTTTCTAAGATCACTAGGATCAATTTTATACTTCACAGAGACTTGCAAATTTTTAATATCATGGCTGAAGTCTGATAGACAATTTTATAAGGAAGGACTGTTTACAATCAGTTATTCATTCATATAATTCAACAACTTCCAGAGAGGAGAGTATTTTATGAATCTCTCCAGATCTTATTTTGTGTAGACTGGTTAACTCAAAGTTTTTCACTTATAAATTAACTGAAGGTTCACAAACAGAACATTTGTGTAGTGCAGAGACTTTGTTAGGAAATCAGAAGGGTGGTCCAGTGATGAAATGCCAGAACTACCATGAGATCTTTCAGGAGTTCTAATCTCCATTGTGTCTTAGAACATTATTCTGGAGACAAATGTGTTTTGTTCATATGCCATAATGCATCACTGGTTTACTTCCACAGGTTTTTGATTAATAAACAAAATTAACTGTTCCTGCATTCTTTTGTCAGTCCATTGTGGTGTGACAAATTTTTTCATTATTATCTATGTGTTTAATTAATGTAACTACATCACATAAGGTATCTGGAATTACAGGTGACTGGGTAAACACTAATAGACAGCTACATTCTGTCCTATTGTAATCTCCCAGGTTCCAGGTTACTCAGAAAAGGGAACTTTACATTTTATTAATTCCTGTGACCATTTCACCTAAAAGGGAAAATGATCATAGCTGGGGGACTCTTGAGCTAAATAAGTTTCTCTTTTCGGAAAGGAAGATTTTGGAGGGAGGAAATTAACAATCCTGGGAGACCCCTAGATTTCCAGAGCTATTATGGGTCACTTTGGTTTCCAAGAACCCATCCCTTCTAAATGAAATCAGTCCCATCCTCATAGCGTTACTTCATTGTGGGGTAAGTCAGAGTGGGTACTGCTTCCAACTTCCCAATATGTCACATTTACTGGGGGCTCGTTTGGGATTTGAACTCGTGCTTTCTCGTAACCATACAACATTTATTGTTGGTACCACATAGTGGGTTAATTTTGTTCACACCACAATTGCTTGAAATATGTGAATACTTTCTTTTAGGATTTTAGGTGAAACAAAACTCTACATTTTTGCGGAACTTTATTTACAATTTTAATGACCGCATTTGCAAGGCCACTAGGTGGACTTTGTGTAATTCAAGATTCAGAACCACTGATTATAAATCACTTTAGGTCTTATGTTACTAGGTGTAGATCAGAGGGGTAAATCAGAATCTTTATTGTCTAGTGAGGTTGACGTCTGGTGTTTGGTGTTTTTCTCTCAATAGTCGAAAACTCCAGATTTCGTGCAAGATTTTCCTGCAACATTACGTTGTTTGATTTGTTGTTTGTATTTCGCCATTGCATGCTCTGTACCATTTTCAGATACAGGGATTTTCCTATCTGAATCAGACAGAGGTGACACTTAGTATTTTTTCAAATATTTGGGAAAGATCTAAAATCTAGTATGGCGGAAACAGCTATGCTACGGAAACAATATGTCGATGTAGACAAATCATGTGGGTTATAAGGTCCTGAGCTCGCGAAGTACGTCTCTGATAATTAGATAGACATGAGCGTTTACAGGCAGAGATAACCCAAAAGGAAAAAGACAGAGAGGCTGAAATAATTCAGAAAGAAAAAGACAGAGAGGCTGAAATAATTCAGAAAGAGAGAGAAAGTCGGATAGCGTTAGAGTTGGAGGATAGAAAGCTGCAGGCTGAGATGGAAAATAGAGAAAGGGAAAGACAACATCAGTTGGAGATTAGGCGCATGGATACTGAGTTGGAGAGGAGGAGACTGGAGAGTGATGTTCCTACCACCCCCTCCATTTCCACACGCAAGCCAACTACAGATATATAGACAGACGAAAGCTACCATCACACTGGAGCGATGGCTTTTCCTTTGGAACCATATAATGAGAACGCTGAAGGGATTGATCACTATCTTTCCAGGTTCGAACTTATGTGTTCTACATGTGGGCTTGATGAATCTAAATGGTCGGTGAAACTATCCCAGGGTTTGAGAACTACTGCTTTTGAAATTTTCTCTAGACTTAGTCATGAGGAACGACAGGATTACGGTGTTCTCAAAAGAGCTTTACTAACTCGCTTCGAAGTCGATTCTGTTAACTATAAAAGGAAATTCAGATCAGCTAAGAAGGAGCCTGGGAAAGTTACGGCCAATGGGTTGAAAGATTAAAATCCTACCTGCACAAATGGGCAGAGATGGGAAAGTTTGAAGAAACATTTGAAGGACTCCGAGAGATGATATTGATTGACCAATTAAGGGATAAAATGTCATCAGAACTTCGGGCGTTCTTAACACAGAATGGAGCTGATAGACTTGAGGAAATTATTCTTTTGGCAGAGAGATGGGAGAAATCTCTGAAGGAGGTGGGAAGTAAGGGTCGGATGACCACAGCTTCTCCCCAAGACAAATCACTCAAGACCAAAGAAAAAGAACACACCAACCCCAATAAGAAATTGAAGAAATCTGCGAACACCAGTCTAACTTATATTCAGGCTGCCAAGAAGAGTGGAAAGGACTACTGTACCAATTGCAGGAAGGTAGGACATCATACAAAAGATTGTCGGAAGAAACCTCCTACCCCTCACACAATTGCATGTCTGACTCGCCGGAAGGAACGTAAGGTGAGCACTAGTGAAACGTCCAGTGTGACAAATCATGAAGACACCAACTCCAAAATTCCGGTAGTGGAATACATCTTGCTAAATGGTTACCCCGCCATTTGCTTATATGATACAGGTCTAAATTATGATTGCTTCGTAGCAACATCCTTAGTTCAGCCAGAAAAGTTGACTGAGGAAATGGTGATTATACAGGGACCCTTGAAAAGTTCAGCCAAGATGTCACTACCTGTGGCTCGAGTACATATATCTTCGCGTTATGTTACTGGAACAATCAAGGCAGCGGTGATGGAAAATCCCGTGTTCCCCGTCATGCTCGGTTGTCGTTACGTCTTTCTAGGAGATCCACACAGCCTGTGATAGTCGCTGCTATGACGACTAATTCTCAGACAGACAAGACTCCAGCATCGTCGACTCCGACCAACCCTCGATCAGAGGATTTGAAGAAAGCACAGAGTGCTGACAGCACCTTGTTGCCATGCTTCAACAAACTGCCTAAAGCACATTCACCTCCAAGGAGAGGCGACATGTATATGAAGGGTGGACTTCTATATCCGAAGGCAGGTAAAACTGGACAAGAATATTCTCAATTAATTGTCCCGTCTACGTATCGTGCTCAACTATTGGATATGGGCCACAACTTATCTTTTAGTGGGCATATGGGAATAAATGCTACTATGCAAAGAATTTCCATGCACTATTTTTGGCCCGGAATGAATTCTGACATCACCAGGTATGTCAAGTCATGCCCTGAATGCCAAAGAGTGACCTCAAGACATAGGACACCCCCTGTCCCGCTTGGTGAGATGCCCCTAACTGGATCTCCTTTCAGGAGAGTTGCCGTAGACATTATCGGACCACTCCCCAGGACGAGGAGGAGGAATCGATACATATTAACATTGGTGGACGTCTGTTCAATGTGAGCAGAAAGTATTCCAATGCCATCAAGTGACTCCAAGCACATTGCTGAAGCCTTACTTGAGATATTTACTCGGATTCGATTTCCCCTCAAAATCCTAACCGATAATGCATCACAGTTTCGCAGTAAACTCATGGAAGAAGTCTTTCGGCTATTTCATGCTCGCCATATCTATTCATCTCCCCATTTGCCACAAACGAACGGGAGTGTAGAACGGTGGAACGGTACCCTCATCAGTATTCTGAGAAAGTTAGCTCATGAAAATCCAGAGGATTGGGACACATATATTCCTGCTGCATTATTTGCATACCGGGAAGTGCCGCATCACTCTACTGGGATTGCGCCCGCAACACTGTTGTTTGGGAGGCCAATCAAGGGAGCCTTGGAAGTATTACTGAGAACATGGACTGATGATCATGCAGATGATACAGTTGTTACTGCATCTGTTTATGTTGCTGAGTTGAAGAAACGTCTACAACATGGTTGGAGACAAGCGAATGTGAATCTACGTCAAGCTCGACGAAGAATGACTCGCAATTTCAACAAGAAAGCAAAAGATAGAGAGCTGACAGTGGGTGAAAAAGTGCTGCTACTACTTCCAACCAGTCAGAACAAGTTGCAAATTGGATGGAAAGGACCATTTGAGGTGACAGAGAAAATATCTCGTACTCACTACAAAATTTCTGTCAAAGGCAAGTTGAAAGTGTTTCACATAAACCTTTTGAAGAAATGGAATGAAAGATCCGCAACCTCCGAAACTGCACACCTGATGGTTGTGGCTGTTGCTACTGAAGTAGAACAAGGAATTACCATGGGAACAGAATGTACACTGCAAGCCAAAGAGACATTTCAGGATGTGGATATTAATCCCAACCTATCTCAAGATCAACAGAAGCAAATTCGAGATCTTATGGCAATGTATGCAGAAATACTTACCGACAAACCAGGTCTTACTGATTTAGTGGAATTCGATATGAAGCTAACAGATGATACACCTGTGCGAATCAAGACGTACCCAGTTCCTTATGCCAAGCAAAATACTTTGCAGGAAGAGATTCAGCAGATGCTCTCTTCAGGAATGATATCACAATCTGAATCTCCATACAGTGCTAGTGTGGTGTTGTTGAGAAAACCTAATGGTGAACACAGAATGTGCATCGATTATCGACAGCTCAACGCGATTACTGAATTTCAGGCAGAACCTCTACCCGACCAGAATCAGCTGTTCACTAGTCTCAACACAGCCCAATACTTCACCAGGATTGATCTCAGTAAGGGATATTACCAAATTCCTGTGAAACCGGAAGTCAGACCGTGGTTAGCTTTCAGTACTCCTGGAGGACACTACGAGTTCAATGTTCTTCCATTTGGATTAAGTAACGCTCCAAGTGTATTTACACGCATGATGAGAAGATTACTTGACCAATTACATCATCCGGCCATCAGCCACTTCATGGATGATATTTTAGTTGCTACTGAAACATTTGAGGAGCATGTCGAAACATTGCATCTCTTGTTGAAGCGACTTAAGGAAACAGGTTTGACAGCAAGACCCAAGAAGTGTCAAATAGGATTTCAACAATTGGACTTCCTAGGCCATAAGGTATCTCAAGGCTTCATAACACCTCAAGAAGGAAATGTGGAGAAACTTCAGAGAGCACCTCGCCCAAGGACCAAAAAGGATGTTCGATCATTCGTCTCCTTATGTGGATTCTATCAAATATACATTAAGGACTTCAACACACTGACTGCACCCTTAACGGATCTTACCAAAAAGGGGAATCCAGAGAAAGTCATATGGTCAGCTGATTGTGAGAAGGCTTTTACAGCTCTCAAACAAGCTTTAACAGCCAAACCGATCCTACATCTACCCAACCTCGACCGCTCATTCGTGCTCCGCACAGATGCGAGTAATATTGGAATAGGGGCCACCTTACTCCAGAGGAAAGGAGATGATCACTCAGAGCTATTCCCTGTAGCTTATGCAAGCAGGAAACTGAATGCTTCTTAACTGAACTACTCGGTGATTGAGCGTGAGTGCCTTGGTTTGATCTGGGCAGTGGAAAAGTTTCAGGCATACCTGTATGGTAAACATTTTACAGTGCAATGTGATCACCAACCCTTGATGTTTCTGGCATCGTCACGGAATCTGAACACAAGACTCATGCGATGGTCGCTGCTGTTGCAACCATACTCATTCCAAATAGAATACGTTCCTGGGAAAATGAACGTAGGCGCCGACTTCTTGAGTCGTTGTCCAGTTCCTGATGAACCATCAACTTCAGATGAAGTGGAAAACCAACAAGAGGGATCACAAAAGGAACCGTGTCAGCTGTGAACGACTGAGACGATAGTTCTCCACAGAGATGGGGGCTCTGTCGCATGATTGCGCACTCCCTCCTGTTCACTTCTGCACAACTCAACTTCAAAACACACTTCTCACTAAAGGTTCGCACCAGGGAGCATCGGAATGCTAGGAATGTGGCATCAGATCTAACAATAGAACTGACACCAGTGATGGACAGGTCATGTGGTGGAGACTTGCTCTATTCATTGGGTGGCCTACAAGAATCGCGTCGCCCGCGAAATGTTTTGGGTCCAGCGACGCTAACTTTCAGCACAGGCAGATCGACCATCAAAGCATTCAGATGTGGTTTAGGTCTCTGTATGTCCCTCAGCCTGATTCAGAAGGAATGCTCCAGACTAAGTTATGCCTGAGTTTGTTTATTTCTGAGTCAGGTAAAGCTTTAAGTATGAGTGTGTGTGTGTGTAAGTTCCGGCACGAATATATATATATTCTTCTATCAGAAGATAGCCGCCAACTTTCACCGGCCCAAAAATGGCTACTCTCTGCCTGCACTGATGTAGATATATGACGCCCTTTATCTTTCGTTTTCCAGAAGAGTTGCTGTACAATCACTATGTCTTAAGCTGTGAAAAGAGGCACTTAAGGCCATACTGCTATTCCTAAACTACTGGCTGCCTGACTGCGTTCAGAGCAGGTTAGTACATGATAAACTATGATCTGTGTGCTCTATGTGTCGCCTTAGTTGCAATCCACAGCGAACAGCCAACACACACAAATGGGAGAAGGAGGAATGAAAGATTTTACCTCTTATCTTATATGTTCGTGGCGTGAAGACAGAATGTGTGTGTAACTGTTTAGCCTCCATGACTGGTCCAGCATTTATACTGCTATGATTTATTCGAACAAGCATTTAGCACTCTGACGAACCACAGTCCAGCTAACAGCCCAACACCAGCACTCAAGTGAACGAATAAAGGAAGGGGGGTGTCAGAATGAGAGAATGAGTACAATGTGTGTCTCATCTTTCTTTCACTCTGTATATATATATATATATATATATATATATATATATATATATATATATATATATATGTGTGTGTGTGTGTGTGTGTGTGTGTTATTGAATGAGAGGCAGTGTAAATCCTCATAAGGAACATTTCACATAGACCTCCACATTCATACCAATTATATGTAATTATATTAACTTTGGAGTGAAAATAATTAATGTATGTTTCTTTACATTATTACTTTGATGCAACATGTGGTATGTAGTTTATTAAACCATCACCCTGTTTGACCGAGTAAGTAAAGGACATAATATGCCTTCATGCATAAGAACTTCTAAACTGTCAAGGGGAAATCTCACCCCAGTGTCAGAAGAAGTAAGTAAAGGAAATGACAGAAGAGGTGAGAGGGTATAAACAGGAAAGTATCCAGGCAGACTAAAACTATGGTGGCAGCATTGAGTTTGAGTTAATATGTATGAGATGAACAATCATCCTGTTCTGTTCCATTACTATGTAGGGATCAGACATGCTGGGTACATCTCATCATTTACTCTCCATCATTCTTTTCTAGCATTGTCAGTCACTGTGTCTGTGTCCTCTGTGAGAACATCAGCCAACAGGCCACTATGTACAAGTGCAGTAAAAGAAAGCTTGCCCAATATAATTGCTGATGTCTAATGCCAGTACAAGGAGAGACACTGTAGCTCTTGACTTGTAGGTACTTCCTGAATCTGCTACCTTCTGTAACTCATGTCTGTAAACCCTTTTCATTCTTGTCCACTGGAGAATCATCATCCTTTGGCTAGATATAAATGTGTTCACCATGTTTATCCACCTCAGGTGAGGATGACGGTGTTCGCAGATTGTCATGATCCAGAGTTGCAGATCATTGTCCAATAATGTACCATGGGACTGCAAATCATGAGCTGTTCAGTAAGAATTAGGTGCACAGGAGATCTGTTGTCAGGAGTTGATCTGATCAAAAGAGTCTCCATTGAACTGTGCCCAAAACCGATCTTTGCTTCATGGAAAAGTGACATAATCTGAATTGCAGAGACTTTTCTAAGATCACTAGGATCAATTTTATACTTCACAGAGACTTGCAAATTTTTAATATCATGGCTGAAGTCTGATAGACAATTTTATAAGGAAGGACTGTTTACAATCAGTTATTCATTCATATAATTCAACAGTTTCCAGAGAGGAGAGTATTTTATGAATCTCTCCAGATCTTATTTTGTGTAGACTGGTTAACTCAAAGTTTTTCACTTATAAATTAACTGAAGGTTCACAAACAGAACACTTGTGTAGTGCAGAGACTTTGTTAGGAAATCAGAAGGGTGGTTCAGTGATGAAATGCCAGAACTGCCATGAGATCTTTCAGGAGTTCTAATCTCCATTGTGTCTTAGAACATTATTCTGGAGACAAATGTATTTTGTTCATATGTCATAATGCATCACTGGTTTAGTTCCACAGGTGTTTGGTTAATAAACAAAATTAACTGTTCCAGCATTCTTCTGTCAGTCCATTGTGGTGTGACAAAACTTTTCATTATTATCTATGTGTTTAGTTAATGTAACTACATCACATAAAGGTAGTATCTGGAACTACAGGTGACTGGGTAAACCCTAATAGACAGCTACATTCTGTCCTATTGTAATCTCCCAGGTTCCAGGTTACTCAGAAAAGGGAACTTTACATTTTATATAATTCCTGTGACCATTTCACCTAAAAGGGAAAATGATCATAGGTGGGGGGCTCTTGAGCTAAATAAGTTTCTCTTTTCGGGAAGGAAGATTTTGGAGGGAGGAAATTAACAATCCTGGGAGACCCCTAGATTTCCAGAGCTATTATGGGTCACTTTGGCTTCGAAGAACCTATCCCCTCCAAATGAAATCAGTCCCATCCCCATAGCGTTACTTCATTGTGGGGTAAGTCAGAGTGGGTACTGCTTCCAACTTCCCAATATGTCACAATCACCCATTCCTAATGTTCTACAAGATGCACACCTCCGCCTGAGCCATCCATGATTTCCCTCTTATCAGTCGCTGAGCCTTAAATACGTCCAGCGCCTCATGCAACGGGTGATCTGTGTCAGCAACTACTCTGAGGTATGCCTTCACCTGCATCACCTTGAGCCTACCAGCAACAGTACATAATCAATCACCGAGAGAATCAAGTGCTGGTATATTGTGAAAAGCATTATCAGGGGGGGGGGGGGGCTGAGTGGTCTCGAGGTATGGTGTCCGCCTCTAGTGCTGGAGGTCCCGGGTTCAGGCCCCGGTGAGGAAAGGGATTTATTTAAAAAATCCACCTGGACTTTCAGTAATACAATTTCCCCTGGTCTCTGGGTAGTGAGATCGGACGCCGGTGTGTGTTGTTGCGCACGTAAAAAATCCCTTGGCAGTTGGAAATCGAAAAAAAGTAGCCTAACGGCGCTTCCCGGGCAAAATTTCGAGTTAAAAATCTACCCATAGTATTTCAGGATCCTCGCCGATGCAAAGGAGTTCGTGCATTTAGCTGAGTTTCTCCAGACTCAGGTTTGAGTTAGGAGGAAAACGAAGCACTTATGGGTTAAACCGTGTGCCGTAATGTTGATCCAACGACTAAACTAAACTAAACTGAAAAGCATTATCTGCTCTGTGTCCATTGCAGCCATAGTTTTAAGTGCACTGAGTCCCTTTTGAGATCTTGTCACAACCGACTCCACATGGTCCTTGAAGGACAGGCTCCTGTCAAATGTGATTCCCAGATACTTCAGTTTGTTCTCTCTGTTGACGCTTCTACCATCTATCGTGAGGCTTGGGACATCAGTTCTCACAATCCTGTTGTCCAGAGAGCACTATAAAACAGTTGCCTTTTCCGGGTGGATGACAGCACTCATTTCAGTGCAACTGTCAATGCATTTAAGTTTATTGTATTTAAGTGCATTGAGTCCCTTCTGAGAGACCTTTTAACATGGCTTAAAACATTCGGTTTGCGCGTACGCACTCCTACGTTTCTTCGCGTTTGCTTTATAGTAGAAGCTCCTATTGTTTTAGATTTGTTTGCATTTCATATTGTGCAATGTGTAATTGTGCTAATTTCCTTTAGCTTCATAGAATTTCGAATGTGAACATCATGTCTGATAATTAGTTAGTTAGTTAGTCGCAGTTCCAACTTCACAGCAACGGGTCGTCCCCATTATGCTCCGTTCCTGTGCCAGTGAATATCATACAAAACGCTCCCCACCGCCCAATGTGAAAAGTGGAAAAGACTTGAGTCTCGACAAACATCAGCCCGCACAGATGCACTGTGCATAATGCCGCCGCCAGAATGTCAACACAATAGTCCCCCACAAAATACCCAGTTCATTTCTGATGGAATCTGCAGCCATTTTCCCTTCTGGATGTTTCCTAGATGTTCACCCACACAGTCCACGAAATACAGTTCATCGTCGATGGCAGTGGCAGTCAACCAGAAGCCCAGCAGCCACGCATTTCTGCATAAGGCAAAAACCGGTCAACTCTGGGACATAGCCATCTGCCATCACTCCGAACATGCAGTCACGTTCCAAAAACCTCGGGCAGATTCAAAATCACTTCACACGAAACTCACAGCTCACAGTGTCGCGCCACGCACTCACTCAGTAGCAGGGCGACGGAACCATCAAGCCTCCTTAGTCGCCTCTTACGACATGCCTGGTAGGCTACAGTGTTGCTATTCTTTGCTTCCCTTATGGGCCCCGGCAACACACATGTCTGATAATATCATTTATTACTTAGATTGTGCACACTGATGATTCATGTACCACGTGTTGACTTTAAAGGAACATAGACCATCAATGTTGATACCGAATAAAGAATAAAGCATCTTTAAAATAAATAAATAAATAAATAAATAAATAAATAGAAGATATTCTCTCTCCCCCCCCCCCCCCCACCCACAAAAACAAAAAAAACAACACAAAAAAAAAAAAAAAAAGAAAAGAAAAGAAAAAGAAAAAGAACGCTTGGAAATACACTTGCCTTTGGTCTTTAAATGTTAAAGTTTCTTTCACATGCCCTTGCATAAATTAAAACGCAGGCTCCACAAATCAGCGTCGAGCACTTTGGGTAGAGGGGCCAGAATTGCCTGCAGCGATGGGCATGGCGATGTTTTTAGAAGCTAACTATATAGCAGGACCCGATGTTTAAAATGAGTGAAATAGGGCTCTTGAGACGAGACGGGGATTTCAGTGCGACCAGGAGTGTATGTTTTCTGCTCAGAAGCATTTGTTTACATTCAAATTGAATATACAAGCAGAAAAATCCAATCTTTGGATAGGAACAATCATTGCCGAATTTCCATAGATGCTTTCCTTGTGGAAAATGGGCTTAAATAGGGTTTCAAGCGTGAGATGCCTAGAGGTGATAATAGAGGTGAAGCTAGTGGTAGGTACATGCAAAAGGAACATCGCTGTAGAGGGGAGACATAAGTGAAAAAATCAGTAATGGACCTTTTTTCTTCCCTTTAAAGCCAATTGGGTGTCCGGTGTTAGTGCCACATTTGTTTACGCCACTCGGCACTCTTTAGGTCATGTGGTCAATAGCACGTCAGCCACCTTTACTTACCAGAACCATTTCTGGTAGCCATTGTGGTTAACACATGACTACTGGTTGGGCAGGCAAGCATGCTTGCCTAGAACAACAGATTATATATATCAAGTGCCCTGCCAGCTGGAGTAGGTGTTCATGTCTTCCCACAGGTCGCGGTCTTTGGTGTTCTGGATCAACTCTGCTGATGATATTCCTCCATGTCACAGTCTCAGAGTATCCTGCATCATGTCTCTAGGTCTGCCTCCGTCTATTTTCCCCGTGATCTTTCCATTTGTGACGGTGTGCTCCACCACCTTTTCTGTCATCACATGACCAAAGAAAACAGTTTGTCTCTTTTTTATTGTTGTATATAATGTTCTAGTATATATATGGCGTTACATGGAGGGCAAAGATCAGAAATGGAATAAAGACACAGGAGAAAATGATTGCATATATTGAATATATATAAATCCCTAACCAACACTTTCCAAGTGCAAATTTATGGTTTACAATCACTTTCATTGTGCACGGGTATGTCCATTGTGTCCCCAGTCTCCTCCCATACATCACACAAGGAGAATCTCAGCACGGTACTTGAACCCAGTAATGCCATGAAATATAAAGTATGCATAACAGAATCACACATGTACTATATATATATATATTCGTTTGTGAACTAGTTTTCTAATGTTGAAATGTTTGCCAGGGCACCCACCCGTTGAACCTGCTCTTTTTCATTTTCCCCAGGCGATGGATGTTTAAAGTGTGCAAAGTGCACGCATATCCTCTAGGATTTTCGTCCTTGTCAGAGAGTGCTAGGCCCAGGATTATGAGAGGAGACAACAACATGTTTAGTTCTTTGGGGGTGGGGGGGGGGGGGAGGTTGGTAGTAATTGAACCACTCTACACCGTGAAATGAATCGTAATAGCAATAAATAAAATATATTTTAAAAAAATAAATATAAAATAGCAATAAGTTAATGTATGCCATTCGTTAGATTGCTTGTTGGTGTAACTGCTCGTTGGTGTAACCATTAGGAGGTTGAGCTGGAAATGTCAGGAGCGCGGTGGGACGAGGCTTCGATACTTGCACTCGCCGTTTGCTACGGGAGGGAAAGACTGACTACCTATTCCTCGGTGCACTCAGGTCTAAAAAATGTTATGGTCCTAACACTGGACATAACCAACGACAACTTCCTGCTAAGGGACTTGTTTGTCATTTGTCTGTATTTGTTATTTTGTTATGATATTCATTGCCAAGCCATAACAGAAGCGTAAAGATTAGATCTCAAGGAAATAAGAATAATGACAAGAAATATTTCAAATAAAATAACAAGAAAAAATGCATAAAAAATGCGATGAAGATAAAGAGAAACGACCCAAGAGCACAGCAAACATATCGAAAACAATGCCACTGTGAAAAATGCGCATGAAATATTTGGGGTAGGCAAAGAAACAGAATGTATCAGGGCATAGACAGACAATAGTATAATCAAGAATTAGATATCTTGTGTAAGTTGGCACCTTGCAGTCTTGACAGACGATAGTATGTTACATCGTGCCTAAAAAAAAAACAGTGTTATAATTACAACACATGGCCATTGCAAATGTTACTGATTAGACAAATTTACGCTGTAAAAGATCGTCCATGGTTAGTGCATGTAAGCACGTGGTCATTTCCACCATCACACACCATTTGACGCTTCGTACTCTCAGTATGTGACCTATCTCAAATCATTTTCTCCTTTGTCTTTATTCCATTTGTAATCGTTGCCCTCTATACAACGCTATCAGTGGCGACTTGCTCCCAAGGTGCAATATCAATGCCTGCATATGTCATGATCGGCTTACAATCTTCGTCCCGTAGGAGAGACCGACTCTGTGATGATTTACCCATGTGTAATCCACCAAAAAAGATGTCTTTTTGTATTCTACCATTGTCCATCCTCCTAATGTGTCCTATCCACCTAAGTCTACCAAAACTAGGCATGGAACAAACTGTATGACGGCTTTTTCTTATGTAGATGGTCAAAACTTATTGAAGAATTGTGTAGTAATGTAAGTGGCCAAAATCAGCTATTATAAACAATGTGGAAGGTATGATCATCGTAAAAGAAAATAATGAAAACACTATCAAGAACATGACGCACGGTAAAGCAGGAGGGGTTGTTAATATTACTTTATAAATATGTAATGAACGTAGAAAATATGCCTTAGAGAAAACAATCAAGATCCAGAACAAGCGATACGGAACCGGAGGAATGGCTCCCATCATCTGCAGGCATTACACGGTTTAAACAACAGGAGCAGCGGATTACGAATCACATTAAACTATCAGTTTAATGAGTGCCGTCATTGAAATACCCAATCGCATTTTACCGAAATGGATTTGGAAATAAAATACGATCAGCAATTTCAGAAGCTCAGTTTGGATTATAGAATATTTATGTTTGTAATGCCTGTAGAATGATGTATCTGATTATTAAAAGAGCTTATATTTTTGCTTTGTTAGTTATTCGAAAGTTTACGACAGCATGAAATGTCAAATACATTTTGAACATGTTTCATAATCTTAACATCTATTGAAAAGATCTCAGGATAATAAAGAATATGCATTGAAAGGATGACAAGCCCATTATATTTGGGAGAACTTTTGTGAACTTAGAGCACGCTGGACAATAATGTATTTCTTCACCTCACATTTTTAACATAAGAGGGAAAGTAATTAAGTAACAGGAATTTTAGAACTAACTGTTTCACAATATTCATTGGCACCTTGCCGTCTTGACAGACGATAGTTTGTGCTTTAAAAAGGCATAATAACTTTTAACTATGGCGGTAGCGAGTGTGACTGATAAGGCCAATTTGCGCTGTAAATGTCCGTTCACAGTGGGTGCATGTGAATACGTGGTCATTTCCACCATCATGCACCATCTTACGTCTCAAACGCTTGGTGTGTGACTTTTCTGCAATAATTTTCTCCTTTGACTTTATTCCATTTCTGATATTTGCCCTCCATGCAACACGTTCAGCGGCGACTTGCTCCCAATGTGCATTATCAATGCCTGTATCAATCATGTCCCGCTTACACACATCTTTGTATCGTAGTAGAGGCCGACCCTGAGATCTCTTACCCATCTGTAATTCACCAAAAAAGATATCCTTTGGTATTCTACCATCATCCATCCTCCTAAGATGTCCTATCCATCTAAGTCTACGAAGACTGAGCATGGAATAAACTGTCACACAACCTGATCTTTCCAATACTTCAGTATTTGTGATTTTGTCTTGCCACTTAATACCAAGAATTCTTCGCAGACATCGCATATGAAAGCTGTTTAAATTGTTCTCTTGGTGTGAGTAAGTTGTCCGGGTTTCACTGCCATAGAGAAGAGTACTAAGGACACAAGCTTGATAGACAAGGACTTTTGTTTTGGCAGTAAGCTTCCTGTTCTCCCAGACTCTTTTTCTTAACCTGTTCATTGTTGTTGCTGCCTTACCAATCCGGATGTTGATTTCCTGATCTAGGGATAATTTGCTATTTACCACTGATCCTATATATGTAAAATGGTCTACTATCTCTAGTTCGGCGTCGTCAATAAAGATTGATGGTACCCCATGTGCACCCTGTGACATAATCTGTGTCTTCTTTTTGCTAATTGTTAAACCAAATTCAGAACAAGCATTGGAGAATGCAGATAGTAGACATTGCAATTCTTCCTCAGAGTGGGTCGTAACTGCAGCATCATCTGCAAAAAGCAACTCTCTGATCAGTACCCTCCTAATTTTGGTCTTAGCCTTCAATCTCTGAGCATTGTAGAGGCCGCCATCTGAGCGTGAGTGAATGTATATACCACCATCCTGATCACGAAATGCATATTTCAGTAGAAGTGAAAAGTATATTCCAAAGAGGGTGGGAGCTAGTACACAACCTTGCTTAACTCCACTCTTGATTTCAAATTCTTCAGAAGTTGCACCATCAAACAATAGTGCTAACCATAAATGTTGTGTGTGTTATTTCTCAACATAGTCCCGCTTGACTGGCAACAGGTCCATATGTCCACTAGCTTCTTGATGCCTTCTACGAAAAAGGTGTTTGGGTGCGGAGTTCGACTAATATTGCACCGCCTCTATTATCTCGCTGTTAACTGCAAACATCGGACCAATGTTCTTGCAAGGAGCCAAACAAGTTTAGGCCCGATGGCGCCAAGTCTGGACTGTATGCTGGATCAAAACCTCAAATGTCAAAGCACTTAATGTATCCACCCACTGTATGCACTGTCGAATCAGGGCGGGTGTTATCATGCAGCAACAATACTCTTTTTGAGAGAAGTCCCCGGCGTTTCGGTCTTTCGCGGGCTACAGTTTGTTCACTAGCCGGTCAATGTATCAAGCAAGAATCACTATTTCACTCTTTTTCCTAGAGTTGCACTGATATTGGTCTCTTAATGTTCCAAAAGATGGTTATCATGACTCTCCCAGCGTATTCCTGTGTCGTGAATTTTTAGACATGCCGTCTTCCATTTTGGAAGACGAAACTCCTGTTTTTACCCATTCATACACTCTTCACTGACTTAAAAAAAAAAAACTATCTCCATATTGAACCATCGCTCTTCTGTAAATTTCAGAAGGTTTCACACCCGTTAACACCCCCCGCCCCCCCCCCCAAAAAAAAAAAAAAAAAAAAAAAAAAAAACAACAACAACAACACGACAACGTCTCGTCATTCTTCCTTGGTGCAAGTTGATAGTGTGGCAGCCATCGTGTGATCTCTATGCCTGAATTGCTTGATGCTCACCGCCCCTACATGGGATATTGTCTAAGAGCCAGTTTGTGTCCTGAAATAGGATACCGCGTAGTCCGTACACTTATATGCACATTATAATAAAAGTCCTGTTACGAAATGACATTCCCTCGGACAAAGTGAGACAAAAGTCTGAGACACAAAATTTATTAGGCAATTAACAGTTGGATGACACAGTATACATATTCTGAGAAATTAAGACTGTTAATAGCAGAGTCAGAAATAATTTGCATACCATTGTGTACACTGAAAAGTGATTTAAAAGAGTGTCATTAAAAGTCAGGACAGGTAAATTCAGTATGCTCTATAAACTGTACATATTAACAACCATTAATTCAGTGTTTAAAAACATCTTGGCTACGCAATGTCATCAATGTCATCAAAATATGACAGACAAATAACGAATAGTCAACTGTTTAACTAGAATGAGTACAGATATCTTTACAAGCACAACAAATAAACAAACAAACAAATCTTGTAAAAGAACCTGTCGTGTATATGTGATGTATGGTTCAAATCCGTACATTCAATAATTACCAATGTTTTTGTTTGTTTCATATCCTTTACACCACCTCAAGCCAACTCCATCATTTTTGGCTGTTTGTGACTACTTGGCACATTTACGTTCAGTAGTTTGCTAGAGCTTTCTGAACAACCGGAACTCATAACATTGTACAAAAACCAGCGCAAGGTAGTCTACCTCCAAACCCTCGCAGTTGTGTTTCGAACGCGGTAAGCGGGATTGCATGTCAGCAACATTTGGGGCAATATCTCTTCAAAACTCATTGTCAAATCTTCCACTCTCAAATAAAAATATGCATGTCAGCAACATTTGGGCCAATATCTCTTCAACACTGATTGTCAAATCTTCCACTCTCCAAGTAACAGTCAGTGAAAACTAGGTTCTCGATGACATCATTCTCTTTGAGCAAACAAATGTGACCGCCAGTACACAATCTCTTGAGACTTTCCCAACCCGCAGATGGTGTCCACCTATCGGCACTGTTCTTGGAGATGATATTTCTAGGAAACAGTATAATGGGCTCTAACATGAGACCCTTTTCTGGGTTCTCACATTCGCAATGTTCGGATTTTAATGAATTTTGTACAAGGTTTAGTTTGCACTTTGGTGACTGGTTTAAGAGTAGTGAATGCAGTTTTCTAATCCCGACATACCGGGTTCGAATCCAGCGGAGATTATTTGGCAGCAGATCGATTTGGGTGGCCTTTTAACATGGTATGAACGTCGGCTGTCCAGAAATCATTGGCAAACTACTCAATGTAAAATTGTCTTGAACATCACGAATAGCCAATAAATGCTGTGGATAAGAAAGATCTTGACTGCAGCAGGATATTACAAAACATCATCATCATCATATTACAAAACATCATCATCATCACCATGGATCTTGCCGATCCAGCCTCGCTGCTGGCGTGGACAATCATGCCTCTCCACAAATTGCTATCTCCGACGGCAGAGATCAATTCGTGTGTTGACTCCCTTCTTTGCTATGACACAAGAATGTCAAGAATCTTCTCTCGTTGTCTTTCCCTGTCTCTCTTTCTGCAAATCTTTCCGGTTTTCACATCATGTTCCGGTTATTGTATTCTCATAATTTGGCCAAAAAACAATGACTGCTTCTTTCTGATGTTTGTGATAAGTTGTCTTTGCGACTCAGCTTCCCTCAAAACGTCCAAATTGCTTAAACATAGCGAAAAAAAAGAGTCGTTTTTGACTCTAAGGACACGCACTACAAACACATGTAAATACCTGACTAGAGCCTCAGTCCACGTAAGCGAAATAATAAAAATGTGGGTGATTGCGCAGGTCTGTAAAAGACATGCAACCAACGTTTAACTTTCAGAATGCACTTGTGTAATTGACCATGAGACTGGTTCCGTCACCCTGCTACTGGGTGAGTGCGTGGCGCAACACTGTGAGCTGTGAGATTCGTGTGAAATGCTTTTACATCTGTCCGCTATTGTTTGCACAGTGAACTGCATGTTCGGAACAATGGCCAGCTGTCGCTGAATTAACCGGTTTGCCTTTTCGGTTAACGAGTGCATTTTTCTGGAGACTCCTGAGAGTCGTCTCTGGAGCTACGGAGTTCGTGCTTTGTGCCCCACTTTCGGCGGGTCGCCCTGCAGAAAGAGACCGAGCATTGTGGGATACAACCCGGGTCAATGAAGTCTTTCTGGTGACTGCCGATTCCACCGAAGATGAACTGTATTTTTCGTGGAGGAATTTTGTGTTGGCATTCTGGCGGCTGCATTATGCACAGTGTACCTGTGCGGGCTGTTGGCTTGCCGAGACTCCTGTCTGTTCCACTTTTCACACGGGGCAGTGAGGAGCATTTCGTGTGATATTCACTGGCACAAGAACGGAGCATAATGGGGACGACCCGTTGCCGTGACGTTGAAACCTCGACTAACTATATCAATTGGAAACAAATATGTATATTAAACTCCTGCGAGAAGAAAAGTACTAAACATCAATACGTTGCACATACCTTACAAGGAGATCCATCGTATCGCGAAATACAGGTGAAAATCCGAAATCAGAAGCACTCAATAAATATATAAAATGAATAATAAAATAAAATAAAATACACACAAACGCGTACAATACGACACACAGGACGGCCTAAGTTTCTATTCTCAGAATCTTTGTCAAGGACAAGACACCACAGATAGCTAACGCAACGAAACACAGCAAACAAAGACAAAAACACAACTCCTCCTATGCCATGTGGGGCAGAAAAGGTGGCTTGGCCAGCTGCGAAGGCACTCGTTGGCTGCAGCGTTAAAAGTGGGTTGCCAGGTAGGATTTAAGTAGCCAAAAAATATGCGAACAGTCTGCTATGAAAATATAGGGGTGTGGGGACAGTTAGGTATAAATATGGGGGGGGGGAGGACAACATAGTAATAGATAGTGTAAACAATTGGGGAAGATGGCACAGTTATACCGTTGCGTCCACAACAGTATTGATACCTGCTGGATGGATGCATCCCAGATTGTTGATTAGCTGGCATTCAATTTTGAGCCTGACGGAGCTATTGGAGTAGCAGGGTTTTAATGCGGTGACACATACATCGTCGACTCCATTATGGTTGGAGGAATTGAAATGGTTGGGGACCGGTTTGTCAGCGCCTTGATTGATGTCTCTGAGGTGTTCTCTAAAACGGTCAGCAAGACGTCTGGCCGTTTGGCCAATGTATTTCATGACACATCGTTTGCTGATGATGACATAAATCTGATTGCGGGATGTACAAGTGAAAGAATCTTTCAAGGTGAAGGTGCCTCGGGGAAATGCAATCTCTGGTGTGTTTTAGGTCTCCCTCTATTTATAATTCCCTTCTCCGTGTGTTTTAGGTCTCCCTCTATTTCTAGTTTCCTTCTCTGTGTGTTTTAGGTCTCCCTCTATTTCTAGTTTCCTTCTCCGTGTGCTTTAGATCTCCCTCTATTTATAATTCTCTTCTCCGTGTGTTTTAGATCTCCCTCTATTTATAATTTTTTTCTTCGTGTGTTTTAGATCTCCTTCTATTTATAATTCTCTTCTCCGTGTGTTTTAGATCTCCCTCTATTTCTAGTTCCCTTCTCCGTGTGTTTTAGATTTCCCTCTATTTCCAGTTCCCTTCTCCGTGTGGTTTAGATCTCCCTCTATTTCTAGTTCCCTTCTCCGTGTGTTTTCGGTCTCCCTCTATTTATAATTCTCTTCTTCGTGTGTTTTAGATCTCCCTCTATTTCTAGTTCTCTTCTCCGTGTGGTTTAGATCTCCCTCTATTTATAATTCTCTTCTCCGTGTGTTTTAGATCTCCCTCTATTTATAATTCTCTTCTCCGTGTGTTTTAGATCTCCCTCTATTTATAATTCTCTTCTCCGTGTGTTTTAGATCTCCCTCTATTTATAATTCTCTTCTCCGTGTGGTTTAGATCTCCCTCTATTTATAATTCTCTTCTCCGTGTGGTTTAGATCTCCCTCTATTTATAATTCTCTTCTCCGTGTGTTTTAGATCTCCCTCTATTTATAATTCTCTTCTCCGTGTATTTTAGGTCTCCCTCTATTTCTAGTTCCCTTCTCCGTGTGTTTTAGGTCTCCCCATATTTTGTTTGTTCTGTGGGTTTCTGTGAAAGGACATCCCAGTTATGATATTGTCAGGTTTTCTCAGTGTGTGTCCCACCCAACACCAAGGTTTTCCCCTCTCCTCTTGATTCGCTGAAATCTTTCTAGTTACCTATCTAAGTTCCAGTTGAGATGATTCTGTTATACCACTTTAATGCTTCTATTCTTCGCCAGTTAATGAATGTTTGTAATTATTTAAACCTTGTTGTTTCTGATCCATGTAGCAGTACTGTACTGTTTTACATTAGATTTAAATATTCTAAGTCTGGTGCTAGTTTAAATTATGTTGACTTTCCCAATTCCCCAAGTGTTATGAAAGCTTATATTACCATTTGTATTCTTATTTTATTATCTATGTCTAATACCCTTCTTTATCTACATGACAACCTAAAGAGCGAGTTCTTCTGTACACCGCTATTTTAATGTCATTAAAAAATACTACGGGTGTCTGCACAAACTAAGTGTCGCCGTTAGATGTTGAACAGACAAGTCACTTTCTAACCACTCTTGAACAAATGTTTATAAAATCACTGAAATCAACAGAACGCACTAACTGAAGCAACGAGCACTTTTGTCTCATCCCATGCATACCCTTGACTCATCGGAGACTACATCTCTTCCACACGTCAGGAGCACGCCCACACGTGATGTGAACAAAGCCCTAATAATTCTGTTCTAATTGAACCCATCTCTGAAATGCTAAGAGAAAATAGTGTGTGATTCAGTGAACAGAATAGATGAATGTCATTGAGTCAAAGGTTGTTGTGTTAGGATAGGCAATTTGAATGGCGTCTTGTAATCGGGGTATTTTTTGTATTTTTAACTCTGGGTTCTGTTTTTCATGTTACAGGCATTCTACAAGATGGGAATATTGGGCTGTGTCTGTGGCCTGGGGGTGGAGAACACACGTTCACAATCCCGATATACTGGGTTCGAAGTAAACCGCGGGCGATTGCGGATCAAATCGCTATGCTTTGATTTTCACAAAGAATGGGAAGCTGCTGTTCAGAATGCACTAGCAAATTATTTTCTGGCATATCTTTTTACAGGACATTGCAGTAAACACCAGCATTTTTCAGTTGCTGTTGATGTCTTGGCAAGTTTTTACGATCCGTAGTTTGCCATTGCTTTCTTAACAACCGGCTCACATACCTCCATAAGTAACCAGCGCGACGCGATCTGCTGCCAAATCGCGCGCAGCTGTGTTTCGTACGTGGGTATACCGAATTACTAACAACGTCCTTAATCCCTCACTAGGGAGACCGGCACAAGCAAATTACCGTACGTGCATACATTGGCACCTTTCCGTCTTGACAGACGATAGTTTGGTACATTGTGCTTCAAAACGGCTTAATAACTACAACCCATGGAGGTGGCGAGTGTGGCTGATAAGGCCGATTCGCGCTGTAAATGTTCGTCCACAGTTGATGCATGTGAAAACATGGTCATCACGCACTAGCTTGAGGTTTCTATTTTTCTTTTTATTAGTGCATGGTGCATTGGTTTTATAGCCTGCGAACCAGATTTTGTCCTAGCCCCAAGCACCCATTGAAGCAGGCAGGCTGTGGCGGATCAGCACCCAATTGGCCGGGGGCTGCCCAACTTGAGGCGGGCGGTAGCTGATCAGCGACACCTGTAGATGTCTCCCATTGTTAGAGGCAACCCGTGGCGCCCCATGTCTACGCCAATTGACAAAGACTTATGACCCGTAAATGTTACCTCTCGCTTTGATTCCGAGACCGGTTAAAACCAGGGATGGAGTTATTACCTCTCCATAGCACAAAGCCTGGGCTAAAATATAGAGACCATGTGTTGCCCATGCAATATGATACCTCTCTCGACCTGCCTAGTTCACTCCATAGGAAAGGTAACATCTATACATCTGGAACAAGACAAGCTGCAGAAGCTGCCGGATCAGTAAAGCGATGCTCTGTCCGCCTGTCGGAGCTTCGATCCTAGACCAGCTGCCAACCAGGGCTTAGGGCCTGGTCTGCCCTGCCATGACATTTTGTCTTTAGGTTGCATTTCCTCGCACCAGGATAAGGCTTTTACCCTCCCAATTGAGCTCTTTCGCCCGAAGCCGTTGGCACAATGTGGGGTGTCGGGTTTGGTAAGCGCCGCCCAGCATTCGGTGCTAACAGAAAACAGGTAGTACCATCTACTGTCATACGGTAGCTCAATCTTTACTTATTACTTTACGTAATATGTCTAGATAATCACACGCATATAATAAATGATAGGGCTAATTTCGACGTGCTGTAAACTGTAAAGGACATGCAACTGAATATCGAATAATTATGGTCCATAAACCGTATACTGTCTTATAAACAAAAGTACTTTGACCATATCACAAACCACATTGGTTGACTAAGTACAGCCATGGAAGGCAAACGTCCTGGAGACAATGCAGAGACAGACCAACACGACGTTGACATAGTACATTAAAGACACCTTGGGCATAAAAGTTCATGAGGCGATGGAACTGGCGAACGATCAAGAGTCTTATCAGCGAGGTGTGATGAGAACTAGTTTCATAAAGAATTTGCTACCTCATGACGATAAGGCAGATAAACCGATAACTAGCTTTGCTAAATGTAGTAGCTGTTCACGTCTATCCCCATGCCCCTGTCCCTTGCGATCTGGATCAATTCTTTCCATGGTGTTCTTCCATGCCGTATCTGGATTAATTATGTCTGTGGTATTCTTCCATGGCATGTCCGGATCAATTCATGCTATGGTATTCTTCCATACCATATCTGAGTCAATTATTTCTATGGTATTCTTTCATGTCTTGCCTGGATCAATTATTTCTATGGTATCCTTCCATGCCATGCCACTGCGTTAGACCAGCTAACATAATGTCTCTTGCCCTGCCTCTTTGACCACTGATCTTTCCAATTGTCACGACTTTCTCTAAATCTCCTATTGTCATTATTTGACCAAAACACATTGTTTGCCTCTGTCTTATTGTTGCTGTCAGCTTTTCACATTAACATATCTAATAAGTGGAGAAAACAAGCAACGTGTTAAGGGCAATTTAGTATATACTACATATGGAGAGCGTAAGACAAGAACTCTTTTACACACTTTGACGTGCTTTGGCTATATGGTGCTAACATCATATCATTTACTAGACTAGTGGCATTCGATGGGTGATGTGACAATATCACCCTGGACACCTTTACTTCCCATGACATTTCCTGGTATTAATTTTAGATGAAGTCGATCTGGGAATCCTGGTCAATTAAAAAAAAATATCAACCTCGATGGGATCCGAACACATTACTATAGGAGGGCCGACAGGTAACCTAGTTAGCGACAGCGTAACTGCGGCTCTTAATGTAAAGAGCTCATTTTTTAAAGCTACAAGTTGCAGTCAACTCCAATCATGTATAGGTTGTTAATTTTTAGGCAATTTTACATTCAGTAATTTGCTATTTCACTTTGAACGGCCGACGCTCATACTGTTGCGAAAATCAACACAAAGCGATCTACTAATGTAAAGAGTAAGGCGTGATATTGACTACAGCAGCCACCATGTGGCGACTGGTCTATAAAAGTAAGGCAATAGCATCATATAAATAACATCTTCGGGGTGTGAATAATAGACCCTTTACTTGAGTTATTGTATGTACAGAGTCAGAATGAGCAACGTTGTGAAAAAATCGAAATACCAAACGTTGAGAAACCCTTAAAATGACAGAAGTAGCACGAAAAATAATGCACAGGTATTGATTCGCACTTATTTAAGTAGATGTTTCTGTAATGTTCGCTCGCTGTGAACTCAAGCGTAGTCCATACGCTTGCTACTATTTCTAGAGCAATGGACTGATTCTTGCGTGTGGATTAGCATTTGAAAGAAGTAGATATTATAGGGGAATAGACAATGTCAACATTGATTTCCGTCAAGATTAACTGACAGAAACAGGTTAAGTGTATGCAGGTAATCTAGGAATTCAATAAGGACATGAAGAAAAGAAACGTTGGACAGTGTCTTAAAAGAAGGTTTAAAGGCAAGGACATTGACTTAATTGCACCAGGTTTTATTTCATATGGTTCGGTATCTTTCCGCATAACAGCCTGCCAACAGCGCCGCACAGATCGTAAACTCCATAGCTCCAGCAACGACCGTCAGAAGTCTCTAAGAAAATTGCATTCGTGATCAGAATTTTTTGGACATGTTATGAGAAGAAATGGATTGGAGAACTTAGTGACAACTGGCAAGATCGAGGGGAACAGACCAAGAGGAAGACCGAGAGGAAAATACCTGGATGGCTTGGCCACATGGTATGGACGAGACAGGAACACTGAGCTGATCCACGACACTGGTGATCGAGTGAAATGGCGAGTCATGACCGCCCACCCTTTCCGGCATGGCACATGATTGATTGATTGATTGATCAGAATGACGAAGTACGGAAACAAATTCATGACATTCGGAATACAAGGCAGGCGGTCTGATCATTTCGTAACGGAGACTCAGTTTATATTGAGATTTAGTTTAGTCGACGGATCAACATCACGTCACACAGGTGTACCCCATAAGTGCTCCTTTCTACTTCTAACTCAAGCCTGAGTCAGGAGAATCTCAGCTCAGTGCACGAATTTCGTAGCACCGGCGAGGATCCTGAAATACTTTGGGTAGATTTTAAACTCAAAATTTTACCTGGGCAGCGCCGTTAGCCTATTATTTTTTCGATTTCCAACTCCCAAGGGAATTTTTACGTGCGCAACAATACACTCGGGCATTCGATCTCACTACCCAGAGACCAGGGACAATTTTGTTACTAGAAGTCCACGTGAAAAATTCCCGGTCTTCACTGGGACTGCAACTCGAGACTTCCAGCAATCGAGGCGGACACCATACCTCGAGACCACTCAGCCCCTCAAACTTATATATATATCGAGAGACCATTGAAAAGATCGTTTTATACAGGAATGGATGGATTGCTCAAAGGATGAACGGCAGAATAAATGATTCAGTGAATGAATGAATATTTACGTGTATAATCCTGACCTACAAATAATGTTATAAGCTAAGTTACAGAGTGGCCAGTGTGCGTATATATACAGGAAGGCCCCGCTATACATCGCTTCGGCTTACGTCGTTTCGTTATAATGTCTTTGTCACAATAGGACATAACTTCACTTTACGAAACTATGTTCCGCTATAACGTCGTCACCTGTGTTGCTATGCTGCGTTGACGTCGCCATTTTATATTTTGTGCAGTACGTTTTTCCAGGATTTTTTTGTGTATTCATCCATAATTATGAGTTCAAAGCGCACAGTAAGTGCTGATAGTGTGTCTAGTTGTAAGAGAACCAGGAAAAGTGTTACTCTTGAGGCGAAGTTAGATGTGTTATGTCGTTTTGAGGCTCGCGATAGGGCCTGTTGATATCGGTAAAGTCCATGGTTTACCTATGACAACGGTAAGAATAATTCGTGCAGGTGCTGACAGAATCAAAGAGCGTGCTAAAGCGTAACACCTTTGAGTGCTTCCAAGATCACTCGTACCAGAAGTACTCTTATGGAGAACAAGCAAGCACTTTTGACCGTCTGGATTGAAGATCAGAACCAACGGAATATGCCTGTGAGCAAGATGGTTATCCAAGAGAAAGCAAAGACTCTCTATGAATCTCTAGCTAAGAAAGCGGGTGAGAGCAGTACTAGTAGTGCTGATGATAGTTTTGGAGCAAGTTGTGGCTTTAATGCTTCTACGTCCCAATAACTCTTCCACTCGCCCTCCAACCCACCTCTATTTTACCAATAAATATCAACAACCATCAAAATAAACATTACATAATACACTGTATTTCATTTAATTCTACGGGAAATAGTGTTTCGCTATACGTAGTTTCAATTGAAGTCGCGTTTTCCAATAACGTAACCCAGACGTTAATCGGGGCCAGTCTTTCCCTCACTTAGCGAGACAACGAACGCAGCAGTTGAACCCTCGTCTGACAGCACTCATGACATTATCAGAACGACTCTCTTTCAACTGCGATAATGAGCCCGCTAATGCATGTGAATGCACGTTGATAAATGCGTGGATGAATGGACGAATAGTTTAATGCATGAATGAATGTGCGGAGTAATGCGTGAATGTATGGACAAATAGGCGGAAGATGTGTTTAAGCTTCAATCAAATTTACTATAAAGTTCAGAACTGAAATCTCAGCAAATCTAACCCTATTCCTTTGTCTAAGTTGTGAACACAGTTAGTATTACACCCCTAATCCTAATTGGATTCTTCAATGGAAGCACGTTAAAGCCAGTGAATGTTTCCAAAGAAAATTATTCCCGACAAACTCGAAACTAACGACCAAACACGCCACAATGCCTCCAGCAATAAACAAGGTATCTGTTGTCCATTCAACAAGACATAAAATTCCAAATCTAAGGTTCTGACACTACACACCGCCAGTCACTGATCAAGCTGGACCCAACCCGGAGGTGTTTTCGAGGGAAGTTGAAAGTTTAATTAAGAGATAATTTTCAACACCGCCGTTATGATATCAGAGTTGCCCAAGAGCGATACGTCACCGATGTTTAATGGCGGACTAGCCAGGGTCTCAATCGGCCCGCTGGCAAGTGGGCCGTCTAGCACCCTTTTTAAGCGGAGCCCCTTAAACACCAGACAGCGCATTAAACACGTTAATGTCATTTTAGAAGCTTTGATTCTTGGCAACACATATTTTTAGACCCAGTCTGTCAATGTAATATACAAGTAAATTGGAATATTATTAAACAAGTGAATCGGTGCAATTATCTAGGAACAGTCATTACATATGACTGGGGATGCCTTGAAGAGATTAGAATAAGAATAGTCATGGCGAAGGTAGTCTTTTGCAAGATGAAAAACATACTGAGCAATAAAGAAAATGTCATTTGCAACGAGAAGAAGAGTGTTGAAGTACTATATAGAACCTGCACATTTGTATGGATGTGATGCGTGGACTATGAATAGACACGCTGAAGAAACTTCTAAAGGCTGTGGAAATGTGGTTTCTGAGGAGAATGCAAAGAATACCATGGACGGACAGAAACATTAATGACCAAGTCCTGCAAGAAACAAATGAAAACCGTAAATGTATTAGAGAAATT